>PITA01004724.1:89154-119935 GCA_004023965.1 Spilogale gracilis
AAAAAAAAAAAAAAAAAAAAAAAAAAGGTACCGTCCAGAGCAGGGAAGCAAATGGCAGATGAAACTAGAGAAGGAGGAAATGTGGCTAAAAGGAAAGGCTCCCTTCGTCACAGACCCTGTCAAAATAGTGGCAACTTCAAGCACACATGGCAAGATTCTCTTCTTACTGAGAAGAAGCTGGATTCACCTTCCCTTCATCAGTGCTGCTTTCTTTAACAGACGTGCTATGGACAGACATGGACCATACGCATTACCCGGATAGTAGGGTAAGAGCTGGGACTTTGGCATCCTCCAGATTTGAGTTGAAATCCTGGTTGCACCACCAATGGAGGGCATATCACATCACCCCTCGAGCCTGAGTCTTCTCATCTGAAAATGGAGGCTAGCAAGAGCACCTACCTCTTTGGCTGTGTGGTGATTTCATGAAATGGTATAGGGAATGTCTAAGACCTTCGTGAACAAAGCCATCGTTCCTTCCTGACCTCTAAAACTTCTCACCAGACCCTCCCATTTCCATTTCTCCTCCTTTTTCCTTCTCTACCACTACTGTCAAAGCCCAGCTTAACCCTCCCTCTTCCATGGTCTTCCTGTCCTCATTGGGCTCCTCTGGACACCTCCAGCATGTGACGCTCATGGAGATGCCATCGTGGAACATCACTACCTTCTGTGCAGATGCTATGACACTTTTTGAAAGCCAGAGAGGAAGTTATTCTTGTGCGTATTTTGAAAAGGAGAAGGGTAGGGCTCAGTGAGTTCCTGTGACTTGCTCAAAGCCACACAGTCAGAAAGTGGTGGATTCAAACTCAAGTCATTTGACTTCCAGGCCCTGCTCTCCTTACATTGTAACATATCATATTTTGCATTCTTGCTTATCAAGGATGTTATTCCTATATGTCTAATCAGATAGATTTGTCTTTTTTTTTTCCTCAGGGTATTAATGATTCCCTATACTTTTCTATAGCTCTCACTGAGTGGGTGATTCACTGTCAAATAAGCTTAGATTACCAGAGTTCAAGTCTGGACCTACCACTTCTGAGCTGTACCACCCAGGGCAATTTGCTTATCTTCCTAAGCCTCATTTTCCTCACCTGAAAAAAAAAAAAGTAGTAGTCCTACCTTATCAG
Organism: Spilogale gracilis; assembly: GCA_004023965.1. Taxonomy (NCBI): domain Eukaryota; kingdom Metazoa; phylum Chordata; class Mammalia; order Carnivora; family Mephitidae; genus Spilogale; species Spilogale gracilis. The sequence continues at coordinate 90,279 of PITA01004724.1, forward strand.
ATTGCTATTAGGATTAAGCATCTGCCTTCTGCTCAGGTCATGATCCCAGCGCCCTGGAATGGAGACCCACGTTGGGCTCCCTGCTTGGTGGGAAGCCTGTTTCTCCCTCTCCCACTACCCCTGCTTGTGTTCCCTCTCACTGTCTCTCTCTGTCAAATAAATAGATAAAATCTTTTTAAAAAATCATTAAATTTATTAAACCTTCTTAAACTCTTATTACATTTTAATTCCCAGAGTGTGGTGGACATAGAGATGAGCTGGTCATGTGTTTCTTCAAGGAAACACTTACTGACCCACCCATTGGCAGTGCTATCAGAAGACAGCCCTCAATGATTTCCTCTTCTGTAAGGACACTCCTCCCCAAATGCACGCCCTTCCCAAGGGGCTCCTCTCCAATGACTGATCAATGCACAGAAAAAAACCCTGGTTATTTCCACCCAACAAGAGACCACCCAGATAGGAGAGGATCCTCACATCAGGACTTCTGCTCATCCTGCTCCTGCTCCACCCCCCATAGTTGTTGACCCAACGGGAATTTCCTAAAAACACTCTGTGCTCACACTCTGTGTGCTAACGCCATCTCAAAGAACCCAGTTTGGGACAGCCGAAGTCTTCATTACCACCAGGATCATTACCAGTTCCTCCAAGCAGAGGAGCTTGCTTTAGTTGCATATAAGTTCCCCTCACAGGGTTGTGGCAATGAAACACAGCATGTGGGTGCCCAGGACAGCACCCCCACCCCTGGTAGACATTCAGTTCCAAGGATGGGACAGCTGCAGGTGCCTACCTAGCAGCCAGTTCTGTTTACCTGACGGTTATTTGACCTGAATAAGTGCAATAGGCCAAAGAGTGCAGAGTACAGAGGTGAGGTCTATGAACAGGGAACCGCATGATCCCCAGGCTTTCTGGGCAACAAGGAACCACTTGTGCTTATGACTGCATTCTACAGCAACCCTTTTCTCTCACTGCACCAGACTGGCTCATAGATATTCATAAAAGTCCTGAAATTGTTTCATATACATGTTTTTTTAATCTTTACTACGTATTATTATTTTATTCAGGGCTGATTTTTTTTTTATTTTCATAACTGTTACTACTATGATGTCATATTTTTTATTTTTTTAAGATTTTTTATTTTTTTATTTGACAGAGAGAAACAGTGAGAGAGGCAACACAACCAGGGGATATAGGAGATGGAGAAGCAGGCTTCCCACAGAGTGAGAAGCCCGATGTGGGGCTTGATCCTGGCACCCTGGGAGCATGACCTGAGCTGAAGGCAGGCGTCCAACAACTGAGCCATCCAGGCGCCCCTTCCTTATTATACTGTCATATTAACAGCAATGTTTTCAACACTTGACTAATTTTTTTATCAAAAGAAGAAGCATAGTATTTCAAATAGACATATTCATTTTCATTGAATACACACACACACTCCTGTATGCAGGGTGTGGGTGTGTGTATATATATATACATGTGCGTGTGTGTGTGTTCTATATATTACAGGTGAAGATGGATGATGTGGTTATAATAAGTCCTCAGTTTGGATTACGGATGTCGTGTGTGTCTATCCCATTCTACCACTGCCAGTACTCTTTAACTCCATGTGCTCAAAGGAAAAATAATTGTCACCTCTGAAAATTCATTTCTCAGAGTGCATACCTACTGAAAATTCATCTCACTTTACTTGACAGCTATTCAGTTTGTCTTAAACCTCCTTCCTCCCCTTGGTGGAAATGTAGAATATTTAAGCTCAGCTCACCATCATCATGAAGAAGAAAGAAAGAAAGAAAGAAGAAAAGAAAGAAAGAAAGAAAGAAAGAAAGAAAGAAAGAAAGAAAGAAAGGAGGAAAGAAAGAAAGAAAGAAGAAAAGGAAGAAAGAAAGAAAGAAAGAAAGAAAGAAAGAAAGAAAGAAAGAAAGAAAGAAAGAAAAAGGAAAAGAAAGGACCTCTGCCAGGCCAAGCACAAAATCTGAGCTGACCCTGAGCTCTGCCTGAAGAAAATGAGTCCCAAAGCCATTGCTGAAGACCAAGTAGGCTTGAGAGAAACCCCATCAGATCCAACCACAAAAAACAGTAAATATACAATAGGCCTTGGTTGAAAACTCTGGAAATTAAAGGAAAGGTGTGAGTCAAGACACAGGTTTCCAAGACGAATGAACCTATAGTCAACAACAGTGACATACAAGGTATGTGACACGTCAAAAGCACCAAAGGCAACCCTCAATCAACAACTGACAGATTATTGGGAATAATTCAGAAACCCATATTCCACACCATCTCCTAGAGAACTTCTGAGGGATTATCTTCAGTTATACACTCGGGTATGTGGCTTAACACCACATTCTTTATTGGGTGCCTTCCCTTCTCTTATCCCTTCTTCACTTCCCTGAGGCTGTTTCTCCCCAGACACTCTGCACTCATTGCTTGATATCCCTACCACATTCCTTCTCACTCTCTTTACACACACACACACACACACACACACTGCTTTATTGAGATATAACTCATATATCCTACAACTCAATGGTTATTAGTATATTCAAAGAGTTGTGCAACTATGACCACAATAAATTTCAGACTTTCATTGTCCCCTAAAGAAAGGCCTTCCCATTTAGTTGCCATATCTAAAAGAGATTTCCCTAAATTAAGATCACAAAGATTTACTCCCGTATTTTCTTGTAAGAATTCCATTGTTTCAACTCTTACATTTAGGTCTCTGATCCATTTTGAAATTATTTTTCTGTATGATGTGAGTAAGAGACCGAGTTCATTATTTGCATGTAGATATCCAGTTTTCCCAGCACCATTTTTTTAATAAAGAATATTTTTTGTACCCTTATCAAAATCAGGTTAAGGTAAAGGTGAGGGTTTTATTTCTGGATGCTTAATTCTATCCCACTGATAATTATGCCTGTTTCTTTTTTTAAGATTTTATTTATTTATTCATGAGAGACAGAGAGAGAGAGAGAGAGAGAGAGAGAGAGAGAGAGAGAGAGAGAGGTAAAGGAGAAGCAGGCTCTGATGTGGAACTCGATCCCAGGACCACAGGATCATGACCTCAGCCAAAGGCAGGCATCCCTAATTATGTCTCCCTTTATGCCAGTACCACATTATCTTTATTTTTTTTTTTTAAGATTTTGTTTATTTGACAGGGAGAAACACAGCCAGAGAGGGAACACAAGCAGGGGGAGTGAAAGAGGGAGAAGCCCCGATGCAGGGCTCGATCCCGGGACTCCAGGATCATGACCTGAGCCGAAGGCAGTCACTTAACCAACTGAGCCACCCAGGTGCCCCCCACATTATCTTTATTACTGTACCTTTATAGTAAGCTTGAAAATGGGAAGTGTGAGTCTTAAACTTTGGTACTCTTAAAGATTGTTTTGTCTCTCCCGTATCCCTTAAATTTCCATAAATTTTAAGAACAGCACCTGCAAAGAAGCCCACTGAGATTTTTATATGAATTGCATCAAATCTGTGGATCAATCTGGAGGGTATTGCCATATTAACAATATTAATTCTTCCAAACCATGAACATGGGCTGTCTTTCCATTTATATAGCTCTTTAATTTCTTCTGCCAATGTTTTGCTGTTTTGAGAGTAAATGCTTTATGCTTCACTTATTAAATTTATTCCCATATTTTTATTATTTTTCTGCTTTTATAAATAAAATTGTTCACTTGATTTCATTTTTTGATTGTTTATTAGTAATGTATGGAAATACTAATGATTTTTTAAATGTATTTTATTTTATTTTTTTATTTTTGCAGAGAGAGCAGAGAGAGGGGTAGAAGGGCAGAGGGAGAGAAATATTTTTTTTTAAAGATTTTATTTATTTATTTGACAGAGAGAGAGAGATCACAAGTAGGCAGAGAGGCAGGCAGAGAGAGAGGAGGAAGCAGGCTCCCGCTAAGCAGAGAGCCCCATGTGGGGCTGGATTCCAGGACCCTGAGATCATGACCTGAGCTGAAGGCAGGGGATTTAACCCACTGAGCCACCCAGGCGCCCACTAGTGATTATTTTTTTTATATTGTTCTTGCATCCTGCAACTTTGCTGAACTTTTTTATTAGTTCCTTTAGTTTTTTAGAGAATTCCTTAGGATTTTCTCTATATAAGGTAATGTTATTTGAAAATAGGTAGTCCTACTACTTTCTTTGCATAATGTATACCTTTTATTTATTTAACTTCCCTGGTTAGAACCTCCAGTACAATGTTGAACAAAAGTGGTAAATGCATACATCCTTGTCTTGTTCCTGACCTTCGGGAGAAAGCATTCAGACTTTATGCATTAGGTATGATATTAGCTCTGGATTTTTCTTAACAGGTTGAGAAAATTTTCTTTTATTTATAATTCATTTTGTGTTTTTATGATGAAGATCTTGTTGAATGATTTTGTGCCTCTATTATAATATTTTGTGTCTTCTGTGTTTTATTCTATTGATATGGTACATTATATTAATTGATTTTAGAATGTTAAACCAACATTGCATTCCTGGCATAAATCACATTTGGTCATAGTATATATATATTGCTTAATTCAATTTGCTAGTATTTTTTTTTAAAGATTTTATTTATTTATTTATTTATTTGATAGAAACACAGCCAGAGAGGGAACACAAGCAGCGGGAGTGAGAGAGGGAGAAGCAGGCTTCCCGCCTAGCAGGGAGCCCGATGTGGGGCTCGATCCCCGGTCTCCGGGATCATGACCTGAGCCGAAGGCAGTCGCTTAACCAACTGAGCCACCCAGGCGCCCCTCAATTTGCTAGTATTTTAAAAAGATTTTTGCATGTATATTTACAACAAATGTTGGTCTATAACTGTATTTCTTGTGACGTCTTTGTCACTTTTGGAATCAGAATAATACTGGCCTAATGGGATGAGTTAAAAGATGTTCTCCCTCTTTTATTTTTGGAGATAGTTTGTAACGTGGTATGGATTCTTCTTTAAATGTGTGGTAGAATTCACTAGTGAAATTGTCTGGTTCTAGGTTTTCCTTTGTGGGAAGTTTTTCTGAATTACTAATTCAATCTCTTTACTGTCCCCTTACATTTTTTTATTTCCTCTTGAGTCAGTGTTAGTAGGTTGTGTCTTACCAGGCATTTCTCTATCTCATCTAAGTTATCTAATTTATTGGCCTAAGCTATCTAATTTATCTAATGATACCCCTTACAATTCTTATTTCTGTGAGGTCATTTAGTCTTTTCTTATTTCTGCTTTTAGCAATTGAGTCTTTTCTGTTTTTTTCCTCATCTGATCTAGTTAAAGATTTGTCAATTTTATTGATATTTTTCAAGGAACCAACTTTAGCTTCATTGTTTTTTCTCTATTATTTTTTATTCTTTATTTCTCTGTCTTATCTGTAATCTTTATTGTTTCCTTTTTCTGCGTGGTTAAGGTTTAGTTTGTTATTCTTTAGTTTGTTATTCTTTTCCTTGTCTTCAGGTGAAAAGTTATACTATTGATTTGACATTTCTCCTTTTTAGAAAAAAAATAGCTTGTTACACCTATAAATTTATCTCAAAGCAATGTGTTAGCTACATGTTTTTCTGTGTTTTTTCTTCATTTTCATTCCTCCCAATGTATTTTCTAATTTTCGTTGTGATTTCTTCTTCTTCTATATTCCTTGCCACATTTTTGTGAATTTCTCAAATTAATTTTGGGTATTGATTTCTCTTTTCATTTCATGATGGTAAGATAATACACTTTATATGATTTCCATCCTTTAAGACATGTTTTGTGTCCGAATATATGGTCTCTTCTGGAGAATGTTCCGTGGATCTTTGAGAATAATCTGTACTCTGTTGTGGTTGAGCAGAGTATTCTAAACATGCCTGTTGGTTCTAGTTAAATTACCTTGTTGTTCATTTCTTGTCCTTTTTTGTAGAACTTCTGCCTGGTTTCATATCTGTCACTGAGAGGGACTATTATTGTTGAATTGTTTCTTTCCCCTTTATGTCAGCTTTTGCTTCACATATTTTGTGGCCCTTTTGTTAGGTGTATATATGTTTATAATTTTTACACTTTCCTGATATATTGACCCTTTTATCATTCTAAAATGTACTCATTTTTTGGTTTTTAAAGTCTATTGTCTGGAATAGTTAACTCCATTTTTAAAAATTATTATTTGCATAGTATCTTTTCCATCTTTTTACTTTCAACACATTTTTATCAAACATGTGTCTCCTTTTGACAAAACATAGCTAGATCTTATTGCTATCCAGTCCAATAATCTTGCCTTTTGATTGTATTGTTTACTATTTCACATTTAATGTTACTACTAATATAATTGGATTTATATTTTCTATATGTCTCATGTCTTTTTTGTTCTGTTTTCCTTTACTGCTTCCTTTTGAGTAAGTGAATATTTTCTACTATAATATTTTAATTATTTTCACAATTTACACTTTACTTTTGGAAATATTTTACTGGTGATTGTCCTCGGGCTTACTATATATAATTTAATTTTCTATAATCTATTTCAGATTTATACTAACTTAATTCCAGTAGATATAGAAACATTACTCCTATATAACTCTATTCCCTCTTTCCACTGTTTCTGCTGTTACTCTTACACATATTACACCTATATATATTTCAACCCAACAATGCATTATGATAAATTATTTTAATTAATTCTATGGCTTTTATAGGAACTTAAAGAAGAAAGGAGAGCATGCATGTATTTATAGAGTTTGTCCATGTTAACCATTTTGTTTACTATTTCTGTTGGTTTTTTATTTTATTTATTTATTTTTTTGATCTTATGGATTTGAGTTCCTGTCTGGTATCATGTCCTTACTCTAGCACAGTTTTGCTTCGATCTACCTCTTACGTTGTTGTTGGCAAATATATTATATTTCCATATGTCACAGGCACAAAAATATAATTATATATACACTGTTTTATATAATATTTTAATATCATTTAATAGAAGAAAGAAGGAATAAGCATCTATACCCTTTTATAATTATGTAATTAACTTTATCAGTGATATTTGTGCTTGTGTGTGTGTGTGTGGATTTGCTTACTGTCTTGAGTTATTTGCGTTTAGTCTTAAGAACATCCTCTAGTATTTCTTATAAGACAATCTGCAAGCAACAAATTCTCTTAATTTTTGTTGATACACGGTGTCTTTATTTCACCTTCATCTTTAAATGTTAACTTTGCTGGATATAAGATTTTTAGTTGACTTTAGGGGTGCCTGGTGGCTCAGTCGTCAACTGTCTGCCTTCGGCTCAGGCCATGATCCCAGAGTCCCAGACACTAGACCTTCATTGGCTCCCTGCTCCTTGGGAAGCCTGCTGCTCCCTCTCTCACTCCCCCTGCTTGTGTTCCCTCTCTAGTTGTGTTTCTCTCTGTCAAATATATAAATAAATTAATAACCTTAAATTAGGAAAAAAGTTTTTAGTTGACTTAAAAAAAAAACATTTTGTAATGTCATTCTATTGTCTTCTGGTCTTCACTGTTTTTAATGAAGAGTCATTTATTAATCTTACGGGGGTGGCCTCATATGTGGTGAGTCACTTTTCTCTTTCTGCTTTCAACATTTTCTCTTTGACTTTCAACACTTTTATCATGTGTATGGGTGCAAATCTCTCTATCCTACTTCAAGTTTGTTGAGCTTATCAGATATGTGAATTTTTCAACAAGTTCTTGTAATTTTCACCCACTGTTTTGTCCAGTATTTTTTTGGCTTCTTTCTCTCTATCCTTTCTTCTGGGGCTCCTACTTTACATATGTTGAAGTGCTTAATATCCCATATTTCTTTAATTTCTTACTCTGTTCATTTTTAAAAATTCTTTTTCCTGTGTTTTTCAGAATGTGTGATTTCTATCAATCTGTGTTTAAATTTGATGATTTTTTGTTAATTGAAATTTACCGTTGAGTGCCTTTAATTTTTCATTTCAGTTAACTTTTAACTACAGAATTGCCATTTGATTCCTTTTTATATCTTTATATATTTTCTTTTTGGTGAGACATTGTCATAATATCTTCTTCACTTCTTTTAACATGTTTTCCTTCATTTCTTTGAACATGTTTATAATAGCTGCTTTAAAATCCTTGTTAAATATGACATCTGGGCCCTAATAAGCAGTATTTGTTGCCTGAATTTTTTTCTTTTATGTCCCACGCTCTGATTCTTTTCGTGTCTTATGATACTTTAATGAAAAGTAGATAGTTTAGATCATATATTGTGGCAGATTTGGAGTCTGATTCTCCCCTCATCCTCTCTGGGATTTGTTGCACTTGCTTATTTATGTGCTTAGTGAGTTGGTCATTTCCTTCATCGTCTCTAATTCTTTTTTGCCTTTTCAGCTTCCATCATAAAGGGGCCAGCTTTTAAAGTCCTTAAGACTAGGGCACCTAGGTGGCACAGTCAGTTAAGCCTCGGACTCCTGGTTTCTGCTCAGGTTGTGATCTCAGGGTCATGTGATCAAGCTGGGCCTTGGGCTCCACACTCAGCAGGGAGTTTTCTTGAGTCTCTCTCTCCCTTTTCCTCTGCCCCGCCTTCCGCCTCTACTTTCTCTCTCTAAAATAAATAAATCTTTTCCAGAAATCCTTAAGACTTACATTTATAGAGGCACATACTATATATATATGTCACACACCAATATATATATAATTTCTTATTTGACAGAGAGAAACACAGCCAGAGAGGGAACACAAGCAGAGGGAGTGAGAGAGGGAGAAGCAGGCTTCCTGCTGAGCAGGGAGCCCGATGTGGGGCTCGGTCCCAGGGCTCCAAGATCATGACCTGAGCTGAAGGCAGAGGCTTAACCACTGAGCAACCCAGGTGCCCTCATATATATATTTTTATACAAAATATTTTATTTATATTTGTAGATGTTTTCATTAAAACAGAAACACTCTTTTGGGAAGGGTGTGTTTTAATATAAACGTATATAGAAAAATGCAAAGGGTAGAAAGATTTTTTTAACCCTAATCCTTGCTTCCATTCAAAAGGAATCAAACTGTCATCATCGTCCAAAAATTCCAGAATCACATACACTTGCTTCTGGACAATATCAGGTGGATCTTCTTTGGAAAGTCAATATTCCTAGTGCCTACACCACATATTCCAAATTGTTTCTCTTGACATTCCTGGGTCTTTATAATAAGAATCCTATTTTTCCCAGCTATTAATAGTTTTGTTTTTAATAAAATCATTTCTCCATTTGCATCCTATAAACCCTCATTTTAGTCAAACATCACACACTGTCTTTCACCCATATTATTCCTTGTGTTATTTACCCTACTCAGGATAATTTTACTTTTCCTGTAGTGAGTTCTTCCTTCATTCAAAATTCAGCTTAGGGGTGCCTGAGGGGCTCAGTCAGTTAATTGGTTAAGTGTCTGCCTTGGGCTCAGATCATGAGCCCAGGATTCTGGGATCCAGCCTCATATTGGGCTCCCTGCCCAGCAGGGAATTTGCTTCTCTCTCTCTCCCTCTGCCTGTCCCCACCTATGTTCTCTCCCAAGTAAATAAAAATCAATCAATCAATCAATAAATAAAAACTTTAAAAAATTCAGCTTTAATTTTACCTCCACTAAGAAAATATTTTCAGCACTCTAAACTGAAATGATCTTTAATTTCTCTTATCTGCTGTAGCATTTACTCTGTATACCTTTCCTTTGGCAATTAGGAATTTTATTACTTTATGTCCTCTGTTTTACTGAGTCTTTGCAAAGTAAAATATGTACCACTTTCTTCCTGGTGTGTTCTAGCTCCTCAAATAGACTATAACTTCCTTGGATATAGTAATACAGTCTTTTTTTTTCTTTTATTCCTTACAGTACAGCACTATAGGGTTTTTAACCTTTTATACATAAACACCAGCTATAATAAAGAAAAGTCTTATTTTCCAGATGCTGAGAAAAAAATACAGGCTGAAAAATTGTATCCTTTAAATTCTTCCATGTGACTGCTCTGTCAAGATCAATGAATATCTTAATTCCCTCAAGGACCCAGAGAAAATATTATTTTGAGCATGATAATTACTTGCACACAGTAGGTGATACATAGATATTGAGTAAAATGCCCCAAGAGCTGACATATACTTTGCTGTGTCATTTCTTCCATTTTATTCATTTCTACTATAATTGCTTAATGTCCCCTTGCTAAGACAAACAATGGTAGACCTTCATGGCTTTATCATGAGTAAGTCCTCAAGGCCCGTGAAAACACGATCTTTCTTCCTATGATTCCAATTAGGCCCATATGTTCAACTGCACCCCATTTCAAGAACATTGACTTCTCTGCACTGTAGGTGTATGTTGCTATGATAGCTTTTCTTTACTTGCTACGTCTATCACTGAACAGTGATTTGGATGGCATGTTTGTAGAACTTTCAATGGCTAAGGACTTCCTCCCCTTGTGTGACAACAGGTGATAAGATGGTAAGTGTACTATGAAGACACATGGATATCAAAACTCCACAGAGTCCCTATCCACTACAGTCCTGGGGCTGAGGATAGGCTGCTTTTCCCTACACTCTTACTTTCCCAACCTCTTACTTAGTCTCTATTCCTCTTCCTTTAAACCACACAATATTAGATTTATCAATATCAAATCTGGATTTGTAGGATCCTAAGGCCACCTAACCCTGACAGCCCCAGCTTAGCCCCACATCTCGTGTGCAACTTATTATACTTAAATTACCTGTATAAGAGTCATTATTCTGTTAATGCTATTGCTGCTGTTATTCCTCTTGGAAAACACTACACTTGCTTTTTCTGGGCCACATTATCAGGAGTTCAAGCACCTGCTGTCTCAGGTACCCAGAGACGGGGAAAGACTCATCCATGTTGGTGTTGATCACACAGGGAGGCATGGCTTCCTGCTCAAGGGAGCTTCCTAGAGGTAAGAGTTTCCTGACAGTAGTGGCTTCAGGATTTTGGTGGCTTTGGATTGGAAGTGCTGGCAGCTTCTTGGTTGTAAAACAGGATCTGTTGGTGTGCCTTTCTGAAGGTTCAATCTATTTTGTCAGGCTCCCCAGTGACTGAGCAAATCATCTAATGCCACACACCAAAAACCTCTCTGCTAAAACCAGTCACGCTGTATTCTGCTTTCTGCAAGTGAAACTGACTGACACGCAGCCAACCACCCACCAGGGGTTGTCGGAAAGCAACAGGCAACACACAGTTCCCAAGGTCCTATTCATTGCTGAGTGAATATGCTCCACAACATGTCAGGATAGAAAGCTCCATTATTCATTTTCTGGTGCTGCATCTCCTTGTGTGCATTTTTATTAAAGCCCTCGTTTGTCATGTTAAGCAGCTGTTGCAACATAAAGAGAAACTGTCAAATAATATGGCATTTAGAAATGGTGACATTTTCCTTTTAATGTCTTTTTCCTCCAACTCCCTCTACCCTCTTTCAAACTATTGCTGCGATGGCAATGGACAAGGACCATCAGCCTGACAAGTGGCTCTGTTTGCTGTTGAATAAAAACAGAATGTGGAACAGGCTCTTCCTTGTTCTCAATGAGTTCTGCAATCTTCATGGGAAACTGTAGCCCTCTGCTCTCTCTGCAGGAGGCACCAAGTACTCCTATTACAGATCAGAGGTTGGTTACCTTTGACATAAATTTTGTTCATGAGAAAGAGTGCTATTGACTCTTTAGAGCTGCCTACCACCTGCAACCATGGGTTAGGAGTATGGGTGTCCCCAGGTCTAAGGAGCCCTTCATAACGCCCATGCCTGACACCCAACCCCCAGCTATCTCTATGTCAGTATTGTATTTGTTGCTTACTTGTTTTTAATCAACTTGTTTACTAGTGTCAGACCCTACTTTGGCAACTCCATTGAGGTTAGGTCTCTTCATCCCCACTTCAAGTTCAGCCCTGACCTATATTTTATGATAAATGTTGTCCTTATTTTGAGAGAGTTAAGGAGTGCATGATGTCAGCCTGCTTCTGAGCAAATGGTCTTGTCAGAAAATATAATCCTCCATCTTCCCCAAAATTACTAATTCAAATATTCCATGCTTATACCTCAATTCCCTCTCCTACCAAGGAGTTGTCCAACCATTCCCACCAGGATGCATCTTTCATTACTTTGGGACTTCCTGACCATTGACTTCTCTGTTTTCTGTCAAATTGTAAGACCTCCATTACCTGTGCTTCCCTTATTCCAATTGGTCCAACACCCTAAATTCCCTTGCTCATTACTCTTTCTGTCACAAACTTTTTGCCAAATTCTAACCCTGGATGAACCCAACTTTCTGGACATGGTTAAGGACACAACATGGAAGAATAATTCCTTTAGTGGCTCATGCTCACCACGGTCACGTGGCTTCTCACACCTACCCCACAATTTGTCTACTCTTGGTACTCTTCTAATTCTTCATTGGTTAACTCATACTGCTAATTTCCACAATTTCTTTTCCCCTTCTCCATCCATTTCCATCATTTGAATTCCCACTCATATTGCTGTTGCAATCAACAGATGATCACTTTCTACTTTAGAGAAGTAGAGTTACCACTAAATGGGAATGCCCTAACCTTCCCTTACCGAGCACATAAAACTGTATTTGGATTCCATTCCCTCTGGTTATTACAGAGGCACTGTCTCTCCTCATGTATTCACTAATCACTCTACCCTTGCTTGATTTCTCAGGAAAATAACCCTAAGGGACACTCCCTGTATCTATTATATATTCAGCCTACCATGTCAAATCCATCCTTCACACTGGTTTTTAAATATTTAAAAAATTAAACAAAAGTTAGAAAAAATTATTTAGACCTTCAACTTCTTGCGACTATTCCTCTATTACTCTCCTCATTTCAGAAAAGCATCTCAAAGAGTTTTCCAAGGATGTTCTTTCCCCTTTCCCATCTCCTAATCACATTTGCACCCACACACCAGTGCAGACCTTAATCCATCACTCCACCAACACAGTTCTTCTTGTCGTCACTTCTTGTGGTCGCGGGTGACCTCAATAATACTATTTCTACTGGATATTCTAAAGTCTTTGTTGTCTTGATTTCTCTGCATTTTCAAAGCTTTCTCCTCCTACAGATGCTACTTTTCCTTGTTTCATGTTTGTTTTCATTGCAAATTCATCATCTTCCACCTGATTTTCAACTATTAGAGTTCTTCAAGCTCTTCTCATCTTTTTATTCTGTAATTTCTCCAGAGCCTATAGTTTCAGGTATTACTTATATGAAGATATCTCACCAATTTGTCTTATAAACCTAGAGCCCTCTTACATGTCCATATCTATCTGTCTATCTATCTGTCTGTATAGATAGAGATATGCAGATATACAATTGACCTCATTTCTAGGACTTATTTGTTCATTCTCTCAACAGTTACTGAGCACCTACCACAAGCCAGGTATTTTTTCTAGACATTGGTAATACAGAAGTGAACACAATACATAATGTCATTGCCAGATAAAACTTAATGTGGCCTATATTGGGATGATAAACAATAAATAAATAAAATAGAAAAATAAAATATGATAATAAGAAACAATAAGTGCTCTGAAGGAAATTAAAGCAGGCTAGAGAATAACAATTGAAAAAGTGTTGTTATAGAAGTTCCCTCTAAGGGCACCTGGGTGGCTCAGTCGGTGGCTCATCTGCCTTCAGCTCAGGTCATGATCTCTGGGGGGAGTTAGGAGGGGCGTCCCTGCTCAGTGGGTAATCTTTGGGAAACTTCTTCTCCCACTCCCTCTGCTCCTTTTCCCCTCTCCCCTTCCCTGCTTGTGCTCTCTGCTCGCTCTCTTGCTCTCTCTCCCTCAAATAAATAATAAAATATTTTTAAAAATTTAGAAATTCCTTCTCATGAAATGATATTTGATCATGTGAAGTTTTGGAGGAAATACTTTCAGGCACAGAACATCACAACTATAAAGATAATTGTGTGGGAGCTTATAAGTAAGTATATAAGCATATAAACTCAGCATAAAAATATAACTTTTAAGATTCTCCTGATTTAATCAACTCCTTCAGCCTTGATGTCCATTCAGGTTTTCTAAGCAAGAAACCACACTTTCCATATCCAATCAATTACCAAGTCCTGTAAAATTTATTTCTCTGAAAATTCTACTTTGTTCTCCTAGTTAGATGTTTGATATTATCAGCAGCTACCTCTCTTCCTCTCACTCTCCTACTCCCACTCCAGGATCTCCCCCAACACAGCTTGGACATCCTCTAGGTAGTGGCCTCTCCTGGTTGCCTCCATCAGATTACACTTAATCATTTCCTGGCCAACTGATTTCTGAACCATAGAGCCTAAGTTGTATTCAGGGATGTGGTGATATCTGCTTCTGACCCTTGTTACTTGCCCAAGAGAAGGTGTTTCTTCTCTGTACATAGAAGAATGAATCCTTGGAGATATATTCCATTGTAAAAATCAGAATGAAGGGTAATAGTACTAACAATTTCCAGTTCAGTTTGTGTAGAGTTGGTTATTTGTCCTGTTCATACAAGGGGTGGACAGCTACTGGATTCAGGTATAAGCCTGGATTTGGGTATAAGGATTTGGGTAGACAGCTGCTGGATTCGGGTAGAATGAAACTGAAGGAGGGGCTCAAATTCAGAACACAAGATTTGATGATATCTCAGATCCTTTCACTTAATGAGGTGGTATTTGCTAAAGAAAACTATTTCTTTAATCAGAAATATCTCTTATAAAATTTAGGCAGTTATTTATTAACCCCTAACATGTGATGTGACCAATATCATGCCACCTCCAAATTGTATTTCCTTTTTTTTTTTTTCCTTTTTGGAGGCCAAGGATGAGGTTAGCACATATAGTAACAAACAGCTCCAAATTCCCATCAGGTGTTCAAGTTGATTTGCAGAAAAATGGGATGATGATTTTATAATAGCTAATAGAGTTTCTGATTTAATGCAGCTGCTAGAAATTAGCAAGGACTCCATTGAAATCTTCCCAGTCACTTATAATAACAGGATAATAAATCATTCCCAGCACTTTCTGGCATTTATGATTCTATTAGAAACGTAATACCTGGTCCAGCTACTCTTCTCAGTTTGTTTCACATTTATTTATTGAATTACCTTTTTAAGCTTAAAAAAAAATGTTGCTCTCCTGTTCCTATCAAATATATCAATGAGTGTTAGTGCCTCCATAGACTTTCTTATTTTGAAAGGAAATAGGAAGACAAGAATCTTTAGATGAAGCCATCCAAACTTTTTGAAATTTCCTTTGTTTGGGGAGCAATGCTCTATGCTGCAGAGGGTATTGACCCTGAAGACCCTTGTCCCATATAATTGCTCTTTTACTCCCTGCCTGGGTGACACTGGACCCATCTCTCAGTAACTAAGAACTTTAATTCTCTCATTTAGAGAAATGGATATTACTATCTCTCCTCATCATCTAAGTACTTGGTATGTCTAATAAAATAACAAAGGTGGAAGTGCTTTGTTAATTGTCAGGGTCAATAGAAGTTAGTTATTTTTGTTTTTAAAAGGCTTTTTTTTTCCTTGTTGGAAACACTTACTCAAACAAGAAACACTGATCGCTAAGCTATTTACAGCTGCTTTGTTCCCCCTGCCTTAGGTTCCTAAGAAAGATCTATCTCTCTTTCTCTGTTGGATCTCTGAGCCGAATTCTCAACTGTGTCAATAATAACTAAACAATACCCCAAAATACCCAGAATGTGGAACTGGGCCAGCTTCCTCCTAGATTTAGCTCATAGGTAGCTATTTATTTATACTCCATTTCCCAAATCACAAGAAATTATGTATCACACTCACTACACATGAAGACACAAATTCAGGCTCATGGGGCCATAGTTTTCCATACTCTTATAAACACACTTTGGCAGAATCTGAGTCATTGAGTCCATGGATTGTAAATATAGGGAAGAGATATTTAGGAGCAAGGGAGCTGCTGTGCCCAGCAACAGCTGGGAGAGAGAATTATATAGAGCATGTATAGGAGTCTTGGTGACCTGCCTCATCTATGAACTTGTTAAAACAGGAAGCAGGTTCAATATATTTAATTCAAATCAAAACTGTGTTTATTAAAATGCCTCTCTCCTGCTTGGTGCTATAGTGAATGGAAAGAAATATGGTATATTTTCTTGCCCTAAAGGAGCTTATAATCTCATTGGAGAGATAAGATATGCACACAGGAAATCACTGGAGGACATCAAGCAGCAGTACATGATTGATTAGGAACCGAAATGGGTCAGAGTACACGAGTTACTCCTGGTGGAAGATACAGGAGCTGAGCTGAGCTGAAAATGTTTTTTGGACTTGGAGAGAATCAGAGGAAAGAATAGGAATGGAGAAATGACATTGTCAGATTGGGAGAGGCAAAAATAAATGTTGGATGTAGGCAGGACACTAACACTCCTGTCTGGCAGATAAGGACGTCACATTCTGAGCACAGGTGATACAAATAAGTGCCAGTAGTTGATAAACAATGAGTGGTCAGGTAGGAAATAAAAGTAGGGAAGTCATTTGCACCAAGCTTGGGAAGGCTTTAAAAGAACACCTTTAACCTCAAATAAGCAAGAAGACACAAAGGATTTTAGGAAATCAGATTTTGGTTAAAATAGTTACTCTGTTGTCAGAGTGGAAAGAAGAGAGAGCTTGATAGCACAGAGACCAATCAGGAGGCCTTTGCCATTGAGGGGGCTTAAAATGATAAGAGTTTAAACTAAAGAGACCGCACCAGTGCAAAATAAGTAGTCTTCATACTGTAAATGTGTTCCAAGGATGTTTCCTTTAAATAGCTTAGGATATGAGGGCTGCCTGCTGAAGGTGCATAGATTGTGGCGAAGAGGGTATTAATAAAAGTATTTCTGGGATCAAATTGTCAAAGCTATTTAACTAAGGCAATATTCAGGATGACAGAGAAGGCACCAATCCTTGAAACTCTTCTCTATCTACAGGTTCCCCCCTGGAGACCCCATCTAGTCTTATGGCTTTAGAGACCATTGCTATCTATGCTCATAGTTCACCTGATGAATATATATATATATCTTTCTCCAAATTCCAGAATTCTGCTTCCTTATCTTCTCCACTTGGAGTTCAAGAAGACACCTCAAATTTGAAGTGTTCAAACCCATTTTCACCCCTTCCAAACTTGCACCCGCAAGCTTCACATCTCAACAACTGTTGAGGAATCATCCTTGACCCCAGTCTACCTTCCATATCTCTCACCCAATCCGCCAACAAACACTTCTGAATCTACCTTCAACATACATTCAGAATCCCATCCCTCTGACCACCTGCACTGATCTCATCCTGCTCTACACCCTCTTCCTCTCTCACCTAGATCATTACAATAGCTTCTTGGTGGTCTCCTGCTTCTGAGCTATCTGTCATACAATGGATTCTCAGAACATCAGTAGAAATAGTCTGTTTAAAACAAGTCAGATCCCAGCATTCCTCTGGCCCAAAGCCTCCACTGACCCCACCTCATGGCGTGCAGAGCCTTGGATAATCTGGCCCCTCATGTCCTCTGACTTCCCCTTCTTTCACACCACCCAAGTTTAGCCATATTTCCAGGCCAGGCACAATCCTGCCTTGAAGCATGTCAGGCTGCAGCTCCACCTTCAGGAGAAGCTCTTCCTCCAAACATCCTCATGGACAGTGATGTCAGCTCCTAAGGGTCATCTCCTCTGGCTGTGAGACCCCTGTTTCTCATTCTCTCACTCCTTCCTGGCCTCAGTGTTCTAGTGCATATTGTCACTCAATATTGTGTTTTCCTTTCTGTATTTATAAATCAGTACATTTGTTGTCTCTTCCACTGAAACAAACACTTGCTGAATATTGCTAACACTCAAGAAAAACATGGTAGCTGAACATGCAGACTTGATAGACATCAGAATGTAAGTAACATTTGAGGCCAGGGGAGTAAATGTATTTCATCAGGAAAAACTTAGAGAGGGAGAAACCAATATTTAAGAGAAATGGGAAGGAAAGGAAGCTAATGAAGAAGGAGACAGGAGTATTATAAAGTTAGGAAGAAAACTGGTTATTCACAATGAAAGAGTACAGGGTTTTAAAATGCAAGATTTAACCATTTGTCAAATGTCATTAAGAGGCTAAATAAGATAAGAGCTAAATACTGAAACTTGAGTCTGGACTTTGGGAAGATGCAGGCAGCCTTGAGGAAATTACCTTCAGCTGAGAAAAAGCCACAGTATGGTGCTTGAAAGGAGAATGGAAGATACAGACATATGGAGGGCAAATGTAGCTCTTCCCTTTTATGAACTCTGTGAAGGGACAAAGGAAGGCAGGATGAAAGCTGAGTCTTTACTCAGGTCTATGAGCAGACAGGGTGTTTCTTGAGGTCTCACCAACCCCTACCTATGATCTGGAGGTAGGAAAAGAAAACCAGAGATCTTACATGGATAATCAAAAAGTGACACAGGATGTCAGCAAGAAACTCCCCCTATTTTCTTAATTATCAGTTGATATTAAATTCCTGCAAGAAGAATTAAAGAGAAGTTTGGCATTTTGTGTTATCATTAAAAATATTGTATTAATAATAGGCTGACATTTTTAATCCATTCAACTAGAAATTACTTGTTTCCCCAAGAACAAAAATAGTTCTAGGAGTGGGAACAAAGAAAGATGTTTTTATTTTTTCTAAGTATTTCTTATTTTCTTTAAAAAGGGGGGGGTCTGTGGATTTATTACTGATAAGTACCTTATAATGAAGTGTTAGCATGGAAGGCACTTGAAATGCCTTTAGCAAATTTAATTTTTAAGTGCATAATATAGTCAGAAAATTGACTCTAAAAACAAGCATGTACATTTCCATCTCTAGTCTCTCTCAGTGGTGTCTGGGCCATCTCTGCTCAGTTCACAGGCAAGAAGTAATTTGGAAAATGACACATCTTCAAACTCTGTCTGAAACTGGGAAAGCAGGCCCAAGGGTTTCCCTTCAATTTGCTATGCCCCAGTGGGCAAGAAAGAAAAGTCTGCTGTCAATTTGAGGCCTATGGTGGCTTCATTTATCTCACAAGCTTATATTAGGCATTATTTCATGCCTTACATGGTGCGAGGCACAAGGAAGGATAAACAGAGAATTGGAAAGGTATTACTCTTTAAAGGATGTTAGGGACCACAGCAGTCATAAGACAGAAAACAATGCAGTGGATTGATTGAGGGATCCATCTGTACCTAACAGTGTAATGCTGTGATGCAGACAGGCCACACTGTGGTTATAGAATGTCAAAGATGGTGGAGATGGGCCTGTATGCAGAGATGGGCACTGAGCGACCAAGTCCCGTCTAGGTTAGCAGATGAAGGGGAAAGCTGTAGCCATAATAGATTCCTATGTGTTCACTGTATCTGAGGACAAACCTTAAAATAGCCTCACATAAATATAGAGGAGGTGTTCAAGTGAGCTGGAAGAGGTATGGTGGGCTGGTGGCCATGTGAATCTGATATAATAGGGAACAAAGAGGAACCCCTGCACATCTATGAACAGTTAACAATTGACTATTGACTGGAAAAGTGTTTAAGGAACATTAATCTGACATTATAGGTAAGAATAATTAAAGAAGATAATTTTTTTTAAGGAAATGAAAACTCAGTGATTGTTACAGTCTTGGTTTATAACGTGAACTTGGACTTAGTTAATACTAGAAAGAGGGTTAATGGTAAAAATAAGTGACACCATCAAATAAGAACAGACAGAAAACCATATAGCTAAGTCAGGGTTCAATGACAATCCTCAATCTCCAAACCAAAGTAATGATGTAAAAAAAGACACTTCTTTTTTTTTTTTTTTTTTTTAGCACACGTCAAGGGATAGGTATTCTGTTAGGCATTTTACATTTTTAATCTTCACACCTTTATAAGAAGGGAACAAAATCAAAGTTTAGAGACTTGAATCATTTGTGTAGAGTCACATATGCGGGCATTGGTGGAGGTGAGACCTAAACACAAGTCATTTGACCCTAAGCCTATGGCTCCTTCCACTGTATAAGGATCTGCCGAGACTTAACCTTGATTTAGTTGCTGTAATATGCACTTTTAAACTATCCACCTCTGCTCTTCCACACCTACCCCATACCCCAGGAAAATGAAGTTATTGTTCCTTGGGCAAGACCCCGCTTCCTCTACCTCCACTGCTGCTGTTCCCACCATCCCTTGTCTCTGCCTCGCTTCCCTTACTTGTCTTGGTTAAGATTTAAAGGCTCATTCTTAATATCATCTACCCTACCAAGTTTTCTCATGTCTCCCAAACACATGTGATCACTGTCTCCTTTGAACGACCTCTACCTTTCTCTACCTCCTCTCTACCTTCCTATGTTCATATTGTAGTTATCGGCTGTTTGTCTCATCTGTAATATTAGGTTCCATCTTCTTGAGAATGAAGTAAGATTTCATATGTATCCAGTGATCTTTATAATTCCTTTATTATAGAGATTTGTTGGACAAGAAATGGAAAAGGTAAAAAAGGAGGAGAGAAAAGGTCCTGGGCTTAAGGAACAACAATAGGTCTTGTAGCTATACCGGTTTCAGGGGCAGGAGGGGAAGGTGTGAATTCACCCTGAACTTGGAAGCAAGAAGGCCAGGTTCCATGGGCTAATCACTTCACCACTCTGGACTCAGTCCCTCCTCTAAAATATAAGGGGTTTGTATACCCAACAATCACTAAAACCATGTCCCAAATATCAGAAACATATTTGCAGGCAGAAAGTAAAAATCCAGGCCATGATCATCTTATTAAACTCAAGTATTTTCACTTTTTAAGGAATCAGCTTCAGTCCAATGGTCAACTTTAATAAACCAATTCACCATAAGCCCAGCAACAAGACAGTTTAGCTGACCCCCCTAGAGTGGATGCATGCCAGAGATCTCTTAGGACCCTGGGTCCCTTGTAAATCACAGAGTTGAGATTCCTGTTCCCAGCCTGGGTAATGTGCGGTGGCTTATTTGCATAACAATTACACACATTAGGAAGGCTACTGATTGGAGCACTCCTTGCCAAATTATGATGGTTTTTTGAATGAAGCTGCCTTTCTTGTCTCTAAACAGCTGCTGGTGGTATGCTCAGTCTTCAATCACCACAGGCAAAATGGCACCTACTCCCTCCCAGCTTCAAAAGTTGCTTTTCCAAGAAAGAGAGTCCTGCTGGCATCTCTCCCTGTCAAAATCTCCATTAAGCCTTGCCAAGTGACCTTTTCCAAATAGGGCAGCAAAGACTCTCACAGACCAGTTCTGGAGGAAAAACAGAGAAATGTCACCCAACAACAATGCTGGGTAGATGCCTTCTTGAGTTGGTGCCCAGCGTTTGTTTTCCCATAGCATTCCTTGCAAATTCTAAGCTAGCATTTATCACTTTGCGGACTAATCACTAATTTACTCTTCTATCAAAGGAATCATTGATTCCTTCAGATCCTAGGATATCTCCCTATTAAACAAACAAACAAACCTACCTCAGGATTTATTAGCTAAACACTCTTTATGTGAAAGGAAGCATAATAATCATTTCACAAATCAGGAAACTTAGGATAATTAGGGTAAAGTAAGTCACTGACTATCACACATTCAGTAAGACTCAGAAGAGGAGATAGGAAGCACATCTCTAGCAGACATGGAGGTTAAGCTATTCAGAACTGGATGTCTGAGTTCAGGGATTTAGAAATTTGACATGTCTATTACCAAAGCCAACCTCTGAAACTGGAAGAAATATCTGGCATTTTGCCTAGACCATAGGTGGGCTACTTGATAAAAGTTTTTGAATGAAATCAAGGATTGTTCAAACAAACAAATATTTGAATTAAGTAGCCTATATATAGGGAACTGAGCTCATAAAGGTTCTGGGTCTTTGTATCTTTAGAAAGATTTTCTCCTATTAAATAGAAATTGAATCTTAGTTTAGGGTTTGGAATGCCAAAACAAGAATGGGTAACAGAGAGTTAATTATGATAGGGAAAAAGAAAGGTCCCTGTAAATTAAAACCTGAAGTTCTCTATAGATTCCATGATCCTCTGGAGGCAAATTAAGTAAATCTACTAAAGATGTAAAAAGAATTCCAATAATGAGTCTTGTAAAATTTGCACCTCTTAAGCTTCATCTAATGAATAATCTTACAGGTTATCCAAACCAGCACCCTAAATATAATGAACCCAAATGAGCCAAGGAGACTATGTGAATATTAGAAAGAGCATAGCATTTCAAAAGAAGTTTCTAACTCTTCCTTCAGGGCGTATATCATGGTGGATAAGAACTGACTCCTTATCTCTAGGAATTTACTACCCTATGTAGGACTAGTAAATATAAGATTTAATAAATGAGATGTTCTAGCTCTAGTACATGAGAATGCTATGAGGAGAAAATTGGGGAGTTCTTTGATAACAGTGTTTTTAGGGGAGAGGGGGCAAAGGAGGCTACTTAGAAAAAGAGACTTCTACACTGACACCTTGAGGAGCCTGGTGACAGAGCCTGAGCTTCTGAGGTAAAGGTGAAAACACAAACAAAACCCACAGATCCTTGTGCATGCATTTGGAATAGCAAGTAGTTCCTTGTGGCCAGACTTTAACAAAATGGAAGGTGACAGTGGGGCAGGCCTGAACTTTCCCCAACTGGGTAAGAGCTCATGTGTTAGAAAGTATGAGTCAATTCTGAAAGCAAGGTTGAATCACTCAAACGTTTTAAGCTAGGGAGCGGGAAACACAGAGTTGTGACGTCAAGTGATTTCTTCGTCATGGTTTGAAGAACAATTTCTAGGGAGCAAGAGTAGAGATTGGGGTGGTTAAAGTTAAGGCAGTGATCATGGAGTATGTATGGAAGAAAAAGAATGACGTGAAGACATGTGGACAAATTATTAAACTAGGAATGGGAAAATGCTAACCATTTGCCTTATACATTTGTTATAAGCTTAAATAAGACAATGGTTCTGGAATGCCATATGAACAATAATGGGCTGCTAGTTATTATCATCAACAAGATAAGACATGGGGAATTTTCTTTCAAACAGCCCAAATAATAAAACAAAGAGAACTTACCTATGCCTTTGAGATATTTTTATCTCTCTTTTTGTGAGGAAAAGAATTTGATAACAGAACATTCTGGAACAAGATTCTCCAGGACAGACAAGAGTGGTCAGTGTTCCAGCGAGCAACCATATTGAGAGTGCACTCACTGGTCAGGTCTGTGTTATTCTCCTTATCTGTTTTAACTTCAGGGTAAAATGGCAGTTTTATTAATATTAATACACTTGCATAAAGTGCTAATTTACTCCATCATTTTCCTAATTAGCTCTATTGAATTGTGAGACTCATCTGCATGAATAATGAATCCCTATATGCCTTTTCCAATGTCTGTCTCATCTCTGCCAAGGGATGCCAAGGAAAGTAAGAACTACTCATTTGTAATTCTTTGATCATTTTGGAGAAAAATAGTCTGCATTCTGAGATGACGGTACAGGCATCAAGAAGCCCTATTAATTAAACCTGGACAGAAATTGGGAAAACTGCTCCACCTTTGTTTTAAAATAAGTAAAATAAAGTTTTGCATTAGGTTTTACCAATTCTTCCTCCTGGAATGCACTAATAAATATAGTCATCTTTCTAGTTCTGACACAATCCCATTCACACGCCAGTGTCACAGGATAAAAGATTAAGGTAATGAGGTGAGGTCAAGAAGAGTGGGTTTATTTGATCAAAAAATAAAACAAATCTATATTTATTCTCTGGACTGATTATCTCAATTGGATTGAAAATGGAGCTGTTCATAAAACTGACAAAAATCAATGTCAAGAATATTTAAAGAATTCCTGGGGTGCTTGAGTGACTCGGTCGTTAGGTGTCTGCCTTTGGCTCAGGTCATGATCCTGGAGTCCCAGGATCGAGCCCCGCATCAGGCTCCTTTCTGGGCAGGAGGCTTGCTTCTCCCTCTATCACTCCCCCTGCTTGTGCTCCCTCTCTTCCTGTGTTTCTCTTTGTCAAATAAATGAATAAAATCTTTTTTAAAAAAGGAATATTTAAAGAATACCTAACAATGAGACGAGCCCACTCAACTCAATAGAAAAATAGCGAATAAAATGAACAGTACAGTGTGGAGGAGGAAGCACATATGAAGAGATGTCCTACAGATTCCAAGTTAAGGCTATAATTATATATGGGTCACTTGGGTGGCTTGGTCATTGAGCATCTGCCTTCAGCTCAGGTCATGATCCCGGAGACCTGGGATCGAGCCACGCATCCGGCTCTCTGCTCGGCGGGAAGCCCGCTTCTCCTTCTCTCACAATCCCTACTTGTGTTCCCTCTCTAGCTGTGTTTATCTCTGTCAAATAAATAAATAAATAATCTTTTTTTTAAAAAAGACTATAATTATATAACATCTTATGCAATTTGAATCAATCTGAAAAAATTAAAATGTCTGATACCACTAAGTATTGGAGAAGATGTGATTCCTCTGTATCATTACACATTGTCAGTAAGAGTATAAATAGGCACTTCGGTAGGCATTTTGGCAATACCTTTCACAGTTAAACTTTCCCAAACTTTGTGAGCTATAAATTTCAGTCCTCAATATGTATGTAGGTAGCAAACTTGTTCATAATAGGAAAAAATAGTGAATTCAACCTAAGTACCTATCAGCATAAAGGTGGACAAACCAATTGAGGAATATTCACATTAGAATAATATAGAGCAGTCAATGCAAATGAATAGCAAAGCAGAAAAATACAGAAGATCTTAGAAATATAAGAAGTGAAAATCACCGACATTACATATCTCAGGATTGCACGACCATTTTATGAAGATGAAAAAAAAATAAAAAATTAATTTTAGAGAACATATATATTTAATGAAATTGTATAATAATGAAAGCATGAGATGAACACAGGATTCTGGATGGTGGTTTTCTTGGGGTAGGAAGGAGGCAAGAGGAGAGACTGGTGGAGGGACCATTTGGTTGAGACAGATTGATGCCAAGGACTTAACCTTTGTGGTTTTTGGAGAAGTCATGGATCTATGTTTCCTTATCATAGCTTTCATAAAAATTAAAAACTAAAGGGCACCATGCTTCAAATACTGAATACAGTGTCTCCTGGACCAATGGTTATAAATAACCCAAGTCTGTCCATCTGAGGTTCACTTAGAAAAGGAAAAACTTCAACCATAAACCATCTTTTACTTATAATGGTTGGATTTAAAGAAAAAAGTCATTCCACTTTATATTAATTTAGGTAAATCCCTAACAAAAACATTTATTTTGTCACCCTTGGATGTTTTTCTTGATTTACCAAACTTGTAGCAAGAAAAGAAAGGCAGGCAGAGCAGCAGTATGAAAGGTTACATATGGATTAAAATGGCTGAGATTAACTAATCTTGAAATACAGGCCAAAGGGGATGGCATTCCCTGTGTGGTAACACAAGGGCTGATGAAGGGGAAAGTGAGATCAGATGGATCCCCATACCAGCGACAGAGCCAAAGATCCGGGGATTCCAGAAAGATGTTGTCCAGAGGGACAGAATTTCAGGCACAGGGTAGACGGTCAGCAGGGGAGCATAGTACCTGCATTTACCTTTAAGCTCAAACTCACTGCAAAGAAATGCCTTAGTCTGGGGAGTCTCTGCTCCCAGCATTCCCATCGCTCCATCGGGTGCCGAACCCAGACTACGATCACCTGCAGTGACAGCAGCACTCCGGTATCCTAGCCAAGTGATTCTCACAACAGCCTTAACAAGAAGGGGAGCCGTTCTTTTTTCCTACTGTCCTAGGCTAGAGCTTAGGTCTGGAGAGAGTTCATGTTGGCCACCTAGAAGTGAGAACTCTGGTCACTGGCCTGCCATGTCCACTCTATGATGCCATGTGGAAAGGAAGAAGCCAGGTGGATATGGAGTTCAGACATTTGTAGAATACATGGGTTGGGCGCCTGGGTGGCTCAGTGGGTTAAAGCCTCTGCCTTCGGCTCAGGTCATGATCTCAGGGTCCTGGGATGGAGGCCCGCATTGGGCTCTCTGCTCAGCAGGGGGCCTGCTTCCTCCTCTCTGCCTGCCTCTCTGCCTACTTGTGATCTCTCTCTCTCTCTGTCAAATAAATAAATAAAATCTTAAAAAAAATACATGTTTCACTGCATTACAACCTTTATCTCATTTAATATTTATAGTATCTTCCAGGAGATAGGCAATGTCATTATGTCTCTTGCAAGAAGAAGAAAATGGAAACTTCCGAGAACTTAGATTGTTAGCTGTGTGACCTAGAGCAGGTCAATCCACACTCTAAAGCTCCACTTCCTTATCTGTAAAGGAGAGACTGTAATATCAGCTAACCCCATGGAATTACTGGCAGGAAGAGTGAGGCAGCTAATGGGTTTTCTCTGCTTTAAAGAACTAAGTTGCACGAAGCTTATACATGGTGTAAGTATGGAACCCATAGCATAGGATTCCAAGTCCGGCCCTTTCTACCCAAGTCGCACTGCCTCACAGGGGAACGGGAGCACAGAATATATACGAGCCAAGTGTAACCAGATAAGCAGCACAGCACTGCAGTTCTGTTCTCAGACACGCTGCCCCAAGTACTGCCATAAGAAAAAAAATCCACAATTAATTCTCACCACATACCCTTCTCACACCTGCCAGAGCTCCACTACTTGGCTATTATTAGAAGAGCAAACTAAAAATCTTTTGACTGGCAAGAGACCAGGACATCAATTTTCATCCTGCATCTGCTTTAAAGAGTAGGAGTGAAGTTAGATTACCAGTGACATTTTCTCAGTGGAAAGATTGCCTGGATCATATTTGTATTCATTTTCATAAATGCAATATACAAACCACTAATAGAACAAAATCTACTAATTTAATTTCATTCAATAATGCATTTTTCACCTTAGCTTAGCGGTGTCCTTGTACATGTGTACCATTATGGTGCTAATAATATCTTATTTAGCTTATAAATGGTGCTTATCATTAAATTTGAAATATTAACAAGCATCAATGAGCCCAAAGTGACAGCATAGTAAATAAGTTGAAAGGGCTCTATGCTGCAGGCCTATTTTTGCTTAATTTAATTTATTTATTAAAAATTAAACATATGGATTTAGAAAAGATGCTAGCTCAGCTGCCATGGCAGCCCGAACCTTCCATATATGCCTAAAATAGGAGATATGGAAGCAGCAGCAAACCTGAGGCTCCTGCCACTAAAAGAAAGGCTCTTCTTAGAATCCCCCCCATCTCTTGGGGTGGACCATGTGTTCAGTGTCCAACCAAGATTGATTTGTGAAGCCTGTTTTCATCCTGGTCTAGTTTGAGAGTTAAGATCTTAAGGTCAAGTGATTTATTTTAGAAAGGTTCATAAATTCCATACTCATCTTTGGAAAAGGATTATAATATTGATATTGTCAATATCATGTGTATGGGTTTCAATGTTTACAGCATGCATGTGGCAGTTTGGGGACAATCTGGCATATATTAGCCAGGGAAAACATTTCATACTAACACTGTGACATTGGACTCATAAAACCCTTAAACAGTAAGAGGGACCGATATTATCATGATTATCACACTGTATTGACAAGGAAGCTAAGACTCAGAGAGCATGTGCTATCTTCCCAAGTGAACAAGACAAGATAGAAGCAGAATTTGTCATTCGTTTACATGAAGCCCAAAAGTCTTACCTTGAAGTCTCTTCTAAGCCTGATGTTCTTGAGTTTAGACACCTGCCCTTTCTCTAGCCATCTAAGTCTCTTTCAGAGAAGGAAAGGGAGCTTCTATCAGTATTGGAATAAAGTCTCTGTTGCATTTGTATTTATAGGTCAATTTCATTAATTCATTTACATATTATTTATTCAAAATGAATATTTATCAAACACTGACTTCATGCCAAGCAATGTGTTAAGCATCAGAGACAGAGCCCAGAACAAAACGAAAAAGCTCCCTTGTCCTCAGGGGATTTATGTCCTCATGGGAGGCAGGCAATAAGCAAAATAAAAGAGAATATTATACAACATATTAAGAAGTGTTAGTCGTGGGGAGTAATAAGTTGGGAAAAGGGAATCAGAAGTGCTGGGGAAAGTGTGGTTGGTTGTGATGAAAGGGGAATAGGACTAATCTTAAATTGGACAATTTTCCGTTTTGGACTTTATCAGAGGATGGGTATCCTATCCTCCTCCTCCCCAGTATACTCATAACATCACTGCATGGCTGTCGCCTAAAGCTCAGACTCTCCTTTCACAAGACAGGATATTGGGAATCCTATTTGTTCTCTGATTGGCTAGGGCAATGTTGACCCCCAGTGGTGAATTAGATTAATCACAGGTAGCACACTTGTTTTTTCATGTACGGGTAGGGTAGGGTGTATTTGTATAGAAAGGATGGCGGGGATGTAAGTACTAGCTGATAGGCTGTGACCACAGTTGAATGAGTGGTCCTCCGTCCAGCCGCAGCCTCACCAGCATCAGCTTCCTGTGACCCCCCTTACATTGTCCCTACATCGCCTTGATTCGGTCTCACCAGCTTGTATCTTACCATATGTAGTTTGTGGGTTTTATTGTTTGTTTATTTTTGTTTTTTGGTCTCTATTTCATGTGTGGATATACACACATGCGTTTAGTAGGATCTATGTGAATCTGTGCACTTGTGTATTTCCTATGTTGCCTCCACATAATCAGTTTGTGGTGTGCTGTCCTTGTTTTCGTGGTGCCCCTTCTGTCCTTAGGAGTTTGGTATTAGGAATGGGGAGAGATAATGACCCTGCATCCTGATTTTGTCCTTTTCCATCTGGCTGGTGATATACTGTCTGTTCCTAACGGAGCAGAAACATGGCTGCCTGGGGCTTACTTCTTGGTCGGCTAGCAGCCGCTTAGAAATCCGCAGGGGCATGCTGCCCTCCAGGGCCAGGAGCAGCTGGTGCTGTCCTAACTCCATACTTAGAAAGGGCAGAGCACACCTCTCAGACCCCTGCCCTCTAGGAGACTAGAGTTTAGAAATACAGTAGGTCAGGCAAAAGATTCTGGAATCTGACCGTACACACATTTTATCTTTGAATTCAGCTTCCATCGAGATTATATGCCACACTTAATTCATACATCTTATGTCTTAAGATAACTCTTATTCAGTATTGACAACACACAATAATCCCACTGGAGTATGAGGCAGAACCCAGCACAAAGAGGTATTTTGAAATCCTTTTTTTACCTCTGGGTATGGAAAAAGCGAAGGAAAAAAGGGCCCTCTAACGAGTTTAACACACTGCACAATTAAATATTGATTGGAAATTCTCCCCGAGTATTTTTCCCTCCATCTCTCCGCCTCCACTGGGAGATGTCTAGATGTGATTCCTAAGCTGTCCCCATCCAGTGATTACGTTCATTAGGACACCAGCCTTGTGGTTAAAGCGCTTTCCTTACTGCTGCACGTTTAATTAGACAACTCTTCCCCAGAAATTATTTATAGCCCAGCTCCCGAGCTATTGTTAGTCCGAATGTAAATAAGATTCAGGGCGGGAGTCCCCAGTGCGCCGTGGTGGCTGGCGCGCACCTGCCATTAGCCGGCGCCCGGCGCGCTCGGGACCATGGCCAGGGCTTTACCGCCAGAACACCGGCTATTAAGGAGCCCAGGCGCGATTTTCTAATTAAACTTTTGATACAGAACCACACAAAAGACTAAATCTAGAAGGTCAGCGTAAGTACAAGTAGGAGGAGCGCAGAAGAGAAGAGGGAGGCGCCAGCAGAGAAGAAAGGGGCAGGAGAACAGCGCCCAGGAGA
>PITA01004725.1:0-32667 GCA_004023965.1 Spilogale gracilis
AAATAGAGAAAGTCGAGTATCACATGGTTTCACTTACTTGCGGTGCATGAGGGGTAACCTGGAGGACAGTAGGAGAAGGAAAGTAAATGGGAAGCAGGGTAATCCAGGGAGAGAAACGAAACAACAGAGACTTTGGACACAGAAACAAACTGAGGGACTTGGAGGGAGGGGGGTGGGAGGATGGGAGAGCCTGATGGTGTGTACTGAGGGCACCTATTGCGTGGAGCACTGGGTGTGGGGAATGGGGAATGAATCTTGGAACACTGGGGAAAAAATTTTAATTAACAGTTAAAAAAAAAATGAATGACTGGCTCCACATCATGTAGGCGTAGAGTGACCAAAAATCATAAAACACAGATTTGCTCACTTTATCTCAATGTGCATCATTAACACTCCTGTGTGCATGTCCAACACCAGGAACACTGGTTTGTGGCATTAAAATGAATTATACATGCAGATTTTGGCCTTTGGAAGCCTGTAATCCAAATTAGGGCGGTTATAATCTCATTTTTTTAGATACAAAAAAAAGTCTCCTAAATTATTTCCATCTTATTTTGAAAATTTTTATTTAGTGAGACAAACTCCAGTAGAATATGTCAATAAACTCTATTTTACCTTCATGAAGAAGAATCTTGGCTTATATTATAAAGGCATATAAAAAAGAGCTTAATTTCATGGTTGAGATTTCATAAGCATTTGGAGTGCCTACAAAAATCTTTCAAGTCTAACAGACATAGCTCCTCCCTGTTCTTAATTCTCTTTTCTACATCTTGATGAGATGATGGAAAGGACAACAGATGTCTACGGGCCTCTCATAAGTCAAGACCCTTAAATGTTGGTGGCAATACCTCAGCACATTAAATTTAAAAAAATCTTCTATCTGTATATAGTTCCTTAATATATTCTCATTTGTACATTTATGTAGTAAAATTCACACCATAAAATATATAGAAAGTACAATGAGCTGGAAGCAATATCTTCTAGTATTCTTACTACCCCAGGAATAGCCTGACCTTGGTATGCTCAGATTCCCCAAAGTCTTAAAATTATACAATGTGAATTGTGGCATTTAATTTATTTTATTCTGTATGCTTTAAAATGCAACCATTGATTTTTTTAAAGCCTTTGGGCAATATACAATAGCAGATTTCATAAACTGCAGGGTAAAAATGACAAAGTCATAATAACAAATGTCAAGCTGGCAATTACCCATCCCAAACAATTCTTTACCTTCCTAAGTCAGATACTACAAATGTGTCTCTTTTGGACAGAAAACGAGAGAGAATTTTTAAACCCACTCACTCTCTAACAGTGTTCTAATATTTAGCTCTAAACATGATCAATAACAAGTGTTGACAATACCCAGAATAGGAATGCACACATCTGTAGGGGCTAAAGTACTATGAGTCTGTAACACACGAGAACCCATTAGCAGTGCTGTGCAGGAAGAGTTGAGATTCCCTTGGGGAGCCCTTCAAAACCACCTCAGATGGGAAGAGAAGGGGTCTAGACAGATATTGGGCAGGCATTGGCTAAATGACCTTGATCAAGTCCCTGAACCTCTATGAGCCTCAGTTTTCTCATCTCACCAGTAAAAAGGGTGACTGGGCCATTGTATATAAGGTACACAGCAATATAGTAGATTCATGGTAGGTAATCATTAAAGTGTAGGGTATTTTTGTAGAGTTACTATTTTTATTTTATCTCTGCATCTTTCTGAAGCCTTATAAAATAGCAATTATAGCTGAAGTGGAAACTATTTTAGCTTAGTGCTGAGGATTCTTATGGGAAGGTTTTGGTATAGGACTTAGAACCTAGATGGATTCTCTCCTCAGTCTGAATCATACCAAAAAAAAAAAAAAAAAAAAAAAAAAAAAAAAAAAAAAAAAAAAAAAAAAAAAGGTGGGGAGGGGCAACTTTGACCTAGCAGTTCTCATTTTCAGGTATTTCAAAGTTGTTGAACTTGTCCTCATGTCCACAAATTAAAACATACCCTGTCACTGGTGTCATTAGCTATAAAAAGGAGACTATGAACTTAACTCAGCTTTTACATTGTTTTAGACACGTAGGCCTCTTTGATTTCAAGTGTTTTAAAAATGAGCTTCAAGAATGGGAAATACAATAACTTCTCTGAAAAGGCATTACATTTTGCTTGTAATTCCCCGTTAGCCTCTGACATAATACACTTTAAAGCACACACTAATGTGTGTGTGTGTGTGTGTGTGAACTCTAAAATGCAACACTCTTTGAAATGTCATTAATAAAGCAAATAATTCAGGGTGTCAAACAACAGAAGCTAATGACAGACCCTCAGAGAGCCAATATATGGTCTACTTTTCATATCTCAGGTTGGAAAAAATAAATAAATAAAGACAGCTGTGGCATATAGAAGACCTGGGCTTCAGGGTCACACTTCTCAGGTTGGCATGGCTCCATGATTTACCCTGGGTGAGTTACTGCTCTCTCTGTACCTCACTTTTCTCAAGTGTATAAAAACAGTACTTCCTGACTAGGACTGTTGTGAGAATGCGTGAGTGAACACCTCAAACAAAGTCTGGCACAGTCAGTGTTCACTTGTACTTTATTTGCTTTTATTAAAAAAAAATTAAATCCCTTTGCTTTTAGCAAATAACACAGAAAAGGGAAAACTGTTAGCATAGAAAAGAGACTGCCCCATCCATAGGTAGAAGGCTGTATTATAAAAATGAGGAGAATAAGATTCCCTAAGAAAACTCTACAGAGGAGTGAATACTCTTATTAAATTGAGAAGTAGTGTCAAGTCCCATACTTATTAAATCTGCTTTACAGTTCTTTGAAATAAGACTAATGAGTTCAGCGGCAGAATCTTGGGCTTACACTTCAGAAACCAGAATTATTAAGATAATCCCAGCATCTGATTAGAAATGGCCCTTGTTGCTTCCATCCCCTTAAAGATGCTGGCCATGGGAGTAGGCTTGAGTATCTCCCCCATCAGAGCAGCTTCTCTGAAGCAGACAGTAGAGAGGGGTCCGTACAGTGCTCTATGGTTGGGGAGGCTGTGCCTGCCATTCCGCTAGGTTCTTTGCTATATTTACTCAAGAAATACGACCAATCACCGAGAGAAACTCACGGAGACAAACACTAGGAACAAGGAAGGAGTAAGGGAAGTTGGAACCAGGCCACTGTAGTTGGAGGCCTTAGACCCACTCTGGGCCTCTGAGGGAATCCCTGAGAAGGAGACAGAGAGCCCTGATGAAGCAGGGCGTCCTGGGGGAAAGCCACTGTTGTGGCTCAAGTCTGGAAAGGGAAAAGAAGGAAGTGAACTTTGGTTGAGCACCTTCTCTCCTTCATGCTTCTTGTGTGAAAAAAATTGCTAAAAGAAAGGAAGCCAGGCAGAGCTCAGCAGAGGGAGTTCACAAGACAAATTTCATCCATTTCTCAAATATTCCTATTACCTTTTCAGACACTAACTCCTGTAATTAAATCTACCTCTTTGAGTAAAATCTAGTTAAATCATATGTTTGCGTGTTCAGGCCATTAATAATCCACACATCATAGTGTACAATGTTAAATGCAAGTGTTCAGGTTTATTTTCTTTAAAAACAGCTCTCTCATGTACATTATGTCATTCTCAAATCGGTTACCTTTCCAAATCAGTTTTTAACAAACCATGCTCCATTATTTCAATTTAAAAACTAAAATTTTTGTTTTGATTTCCTTAGAATACTTCCCTTACAAATTAAAACAATACATTTATGGAGTTAATGAAACTGTAAATTTTAAAAAAAAATCTAACAAAATGCCATGATTGTGGCAAAGTGAAAATGGGCAATGTGTTACTGTTATTAAATATGTCCAAGGTAACAATTTTAACATTTCATCACGATTTGATTAAAATCACTTAAATTGTGTGCCTACCTAATTTCAATGAATCAAGGTGAAAATATGACCTTTCAGGTCCTGGCAAGCTGCTCAATCAATCAACTTTATCATGCTCTGCATGTAATCCATCTGGTTCTATATTGAGCTTGAAGGAAATCTAAAACAATGGCATAAAAAGAGGAATCATACTCACTACACTTCTATTTCTTGGCTTAGGAGCACAGTGTGTCTTTACAATTTAACTATGAAATGATCGATACTAAGTTAGGCAAAAAGCTTCTCCCAGGATTAATTTCTAATTACAACAGCTAGGATGATAAGAGGAGAGGGATGAACACCAACACCCTGAAGATCTTTTTATTTTATTTTATTGTTTTAGAGATGAAGGGAAAGAGTGGAGGAGAAGGAGAGGGGGAGAGAGAATCTTAAGCAGGCTCCACAACCAGCATGGAGCCCAATACAGGGGCTTGATCTCAAGACCCTGAGATCATGACCTGAGCCTAAATCAAGAGTGAGATGCTTAGTCAACAGCCAAACAGGTGCCCCATGACCACGAAGGTCTTAACACATGCTGCTCTCTGAAAGGAAAGATGCCTTTCTTCAACTTGTTAAAAACTGTTCTTTTTAACTTAGACATTTGGATTACATCTAGCTTAAAACAAAGCAGAGGACACAGCCATTTTTAGCTAATCCTTTTCTCTTCTGTCAAACTACTAGCAGGTAGTTTATTCTCAACTCCAGATGAGCTGAACTTTCTGCTTCATTACCTGTTACCCAATACCACACATTTCTAAAACTTCTCTCCTTGGTCTCAAGGCAAGCAGGAACTCCTCATGATTGTTGCTAAGCCCAAAAGCCAAGACTTCCTATAATAAGATAGATACCACCACTATTTCCCAGCATTGCTTTAGGATAAAATGATGCCTGAATTTCAAAGTCCATTACTTTAAAATAGAAATAAAACTACCTAACTTCTTACATGGAAAAAATCTATTGCCGGAAAATTACTTTGACACATAAAACTATTATACCAAACTTGGTATTATGACAGTCTGAAATGTTACCTTGCCACTTACTAACCAGGTTTAGATTCTGAATACCTGAGAGACTCAAAACACCACCTCTGACCTCATATTAAACTGAGGAAGATGCTTAAATGTGATATTAAAACTGTGAATAATGAGGGAGCCTGGGTGGCTCAGTGGGTTAAAGCCTCTGCATTTGGCTCAGGTCATGATCTCAGGGTCCTGGGATCAAGGCCCACATTGGGCTCTCTGCTTGGTAGGGAGCCTGCTTCCTCCTCTCTCTCTCCCTGCCTCTCTGCCTACCTGTGATCTCTCTCTCTCTGTCAAATAAATACATAAAATCTTTAAAAAAAAATCTGTGAATAATGAACATAGAAAAATAA
Source organism: Spilogale gracilis (assembly GCA_004023965.1). Taxonomy (NCBI): domain Eukaryota; kingdom Metazoa; phylum Chordata; class Mammalia; order Carnivora; family Mephitidae; genus Spilogale; species Spilogale gracilis. The sequence continues at coordinate 5,270 of PITA01004725.1, forward strand.
ATATTGTTTGTGGCGCCTGGGTGGCTCAGTTAGTTAAGTGTCTGACTCTTGGTCTCAACTCAGGTCTCGATATCAGGATCATGAGTTCAAGCCCCACACTGGGCTCAACAATGGGAATGGAGCCTACTTCAACGAACAATGTTTCACTGGCACAACTGCTTCTTTGAAACTGTCTTAGGGGCACCTGGGTGGCTCATTCAGGTAAGCACGTGCCTTCAGCTCAGGTCATGATCTTGGAGTCCTGGGATCAAGCCCCACATGGGGCTTTCTGCTCAGTAGGGTGTCTACCTCTCTCTCTCTCTCTCTCTCTCTCTCTCTCTCACTCACTCACTCTCCCTCTCCCTCTCCTCATCACTTATTCTTTCTCTTGTAAATAAGTAAATAAATACAATCTTTAACAAAAAAACTTAGTCTTAAATATATGTTACAATGGATGTAACTTACTATGAGAGACTAGAGCTGGTCTAAGTATCTAGTAGACCCCAATATAATCTTTGTCCCCATTCCTAACACAAAACTGACAATTAGAAAAGCGTATAGACTATCAACAAACAAACCAAAAGCCCCCAAAACACAACAAAAATGCATCCAGAAAGGAACAAGGGAATCTAAAAATAAACCCTAGGGAGCTGGGTTTCTTCATATAAACAGTCCATTTGATTAAACACAACGTTTTACTGAGCAAATACGACCCACTCAGGAAGAATAACAAAGACTGCTACCTACGGAGAGTAATTAGAAAAACCTTCATTGGGGAGCTGACATTTGGTGGAGCTTCTTGAAGAACTGCTAGCGCTAGGAAAAACAGAAGAAAGGCAGGATGGTCTTTCAAGTGGGAAGAGAAATACGGGAAACCTAGGTAGAAGATTAATAGCAGATGCATTTGTACTAGTTTCTTCATGTTCAAAAGAGGAATAATACTATCCACCCTGCAATAGGTTTCAAAACACTTAAGTTATAGGGATGTACTGTCTAGCAAAGGGACAATAGTCAATAATACTGGTGATGCCAATTTACAAGTTGCTAAGAAATTTTCTTTTTTTAAGTAGGCTCCACACCCTTTGTGGAGCCCAATGCAGCAAGGGCTTGACCTCACAATCCTAAGATCAAGACTTGAACTGAAATGGAAAGTCAGGCACTTAACTGACTGAGCCACCCAAATAACCCCTAGGAAGTAAATCTTAAAAAGATACAATGTATCTCAACTACACTTTGATTAAAAAAAAAAAAAACTTTAAAATTTTAAAGGGCTAGACGGATTATCTATAAACATAGGATTATTGCTCTAAGTAAACATGAACTGTCTTCACTCAACAGGCAAATGCAGCTGTGGTGGGTTTCCAAAAAGGAAAAGGACACCTCCACGCAAACCCCACCCCAAATGGAAATTGGTTAGGATATTATTTGGAAGAAGAAGTTAGAGAGATTAGATGTGTACTTGCTATATACAGCTAGGAGGGCCAAGACAAACTGCTTTGGTTGGAAACAGGGAAGAATAAACCTGAAATCAGAACGTAGTAAACTACCGATTCAAAGTTTAAATGTTATGGAGAGTGATCTGCTAATGCTGATTCTCCAATGTAAAGTCTAAGTGATTGGAAGAATGGTGGAAAACTGAAGCAGTGATCTAACTTAAGAGAAAAGTGAAACTTAATTTGAGTCCTACTGCTCGATATACAAGTGGGTGGGCAGATCTCTCACTACTTTAGGGCAAGGTGGGGACTTGAATAGTAATTTAGAATAAAAAAGAACCTGAATGTCAACTGATCATAATCTCCTCCTGGGCACCCTCTTCCAAGGGCAACAAAAGTTGAACAGGTAGAAATGATTTCTTCTTTTAAAGATTTGTTTAGCGGGACGCCTGGGTGGCTCAGTTGGTTAAGCCACTGCCTTCGGCTCAGGTCATGATCCTGGAGACCCGGGATCGAGTCCCACATCGGGCTGCCTGCTCGGTGGGAAGCCTGCTTCTCCCTCTCTCACTCCCCCTGCTTGTGTTCCCTCTCTGGCTGTGTTTCTCTCTGTCAAATAGGTGAAATCTTTAAAAAAAAAAAATAAATAAATAAAAAAAATAAAAAAATAAAGATTTGTTTAGCTCATTTAAATATATGCCAACAAATCCTAACCAGATGTTCAAAAATCTGAGTTCACTCTCTCAAGGTACAAACATAAGGATCTAAAGATCTCATCGTATAATAAAAGAACTAAGGTTATTCCTTAGGGGAAAGTGATGTTTGCGTTAAAGAGACATGAAAGTCAGATACTAGTCTTTGGAAGGAATTTATATGCAAGGGAGATGGCCAGGCACCAAGGTTCCCAGGGCCGACAAAGTAACCCTGCATGCAATAGGCTTTTGGCTCTCAGACTGGAGTGATCCATTTGGTTCAGTGACTCGGTGTCCAGGCTCCCCTCCTGTTGTGCTATTGCTCCTCCTCTGCTTCTGTATCTCACCAACTTCATCAGTCATCACGCCGTTCCACGGTAAGGTGTTTACTGCTTATTTATATACTTTTTAAGTTTTTAATTGTAATTAAGAGCAGTTTATTATTTCTCTTAGTAGCTTAAAATTCATACATAGATAGGGTCAAACTGTGTTTTATCTGATTATAAAGTTTTTATTTTTAACGTTCATCACTAGCACCAGGAATCTGCTATGACATTTTGAGAATCATCATTAACAGATCATTCTAACACTGAAACTCAATAGACAAGGTTTCACGATCTCACTTATTCCTACCCGCTTCAGTGTGAATCTTCCCTTTAAAAATAAAAATACAAATAAATTTTTAATATTATTTACATTTAAAATATATATCTCCCAACCCCTTTCCCCCCAAAAACATTTCATGACTGCCTCCTAGCACATGTGTTCCTAAACATGAATTATCAGGGTGACTGTGAATAGTAACTAAGAGTATAATTCATTCTTGTGTTTTGCCTATTTCAGCTATTTAAGAACTAGCAGGAAAAAAAGAGAAGCAATTATGGATTTTTTTAAGTAAAATCATGTAAGTAAAGACCATATTTCTATTCCATCGGTGAGACAATGATCTGGTGGGAAGTTTAATTTGAGCACCATTTTATAAATTGGAACAGTAGGGATGAGTGGTCATCGTCACTTTTTATTGTCCTCTTCTACAAAGAAAAAAAATGAAATGAAGGAATAGGAGATAAAATTGGAATTGGTGTCTCAAAAAAACTAGGAACAATGAAGCTCAAACTGTGTGTCTGGAGATTGAAAGACAGTATTCTTCACCAACTAGCAGAAAAATCCAACCCCAAACTATAGGCCATCCTTTCCTGAATGTAACGGAACTAGACATCAAGAGCAAGAAAGGTGACCATTTCCTTCATTCACATAAGACACGGAACACCGTCAGTGAAGTAGAGAGGAGGAATGAGGAATAGAGGTCTAGGAGGAGAGAGAAGATACAGTCAGCACGGCCTGTTTTGGTCAGGTCAGGTCCTAGGAATACTCACAGCACTGAAGTAATTCATGTGTACATTTCATCACATCAATGGAGAGTACAATTCTAATCAACCACTTGGGAAATTTTCTATTTTCAGTTTATCACAGGTCCACATACATTCGTTTTTCCCAAATTTGAAGGATAAAAAGCTAGGTATAAAAGCCGGTCCTAAAATAGAACACCATCTCCACTTGAAATTACAACAACTTCCTTACAAGAATTTGGTATTGGTATGCCATTTAGCCAGTCAGTTTAACCTTCTTGATTTCCTAAGTATCTTAATCACAGCAACAATACAAATATTGAACTGACTGTTCAATCTTAATAACAGCAACAATAAAAATATTGAACTGACTGTTCTCAATTTGCTTTGTACTCTCAAGAAGTGCCAGTCAAAATGTGATTCAGATTTCTGTTGCAATTAGGAAGTGCTACAAAAGGTGGCTAAATTTATCATGATCTCTGTCACACTCCAAAAAAGGAAGTAAACCAAAATATAATCCAAAATGACTCCTATATGACCACTGCTATATAATCGACTCTGAACAAAGGAGTGTGGCCTTCCTCCTTCGTAGTGTAACAGAAACAAACAAACAAAAAAGACCAACATATTCATTCAAAAATGAAATGCCTCTTCTTTCTTGGTGAACAAGCAAATAACAATAACTTCTTCAATGTTGATAAGCCATCCTTCCCTAGAGTGACCAGTTAATGACAGATTTTTAGAAAAGGGCCACACTTAGTGGTAACCAACAGAAGACATTTTGAGAACTTAAATGTACCTTACATTGTTTTCCAAAATTGATCTATTCCTATGGCATAATTTATTCTTCATCTGAGCAAAAAAGCAACTCTATCAGCGCATGTGAATGTCGACACAGCTTTTAGTCAAATAAGGAATAAATTTAAGTCTTTAGATGTACTGGGTACAAATATTTCACCAGCAGCTCTATATTTTGGAAAGGTCTTGAGGCCCAAGGAGAAAGTGAAGTGCTATGGTTGGGTACCAGAGGAGAGAGGAAGCCTAGGACCTAGGTCCTAGAGGGCCAAGGCACAAGGCCTGGAGAAGGCAGGGATTAATGTGGTAAAACAAGAGTAGTGATGGGGGTGAGGGTATACAGAGCCACGCCCACAGGTGTGGAAGCAGCAAGCTGAGGTGGTCCTGCTTGATACCTTAGTCTCTGGAAAGAGAGGGAATGATCATCCCCCAGCGCAGAAGGAAGGACTGAGCTAGAGGGGATTAGAGGATAAGGAAAGAGGTCATGTTTGGGGATAGTGCCCAGCAGCATAAGAAAGAAAGCTGACTAGTAACCTCTGACATGATCTCTAACCCTGATGTAAATCAATATTTGACACCATGTTTGAGGAGAAATCTATCCATGAACTCAAGCCAGCCTTCAATTCTCTTTGTCCCCCTACTTTCAAGGGACCTGCTTTCCTATCTATAAAATGAGGACAATAGCTAAATGACCTCTGAAAGACACCCACCATAGATTTCCATAATTTTTGCTTCATATGTCACTCATTCCTTCAAAATACAATCTGGAGAGTGCCTGCCTTACAAACAAAATTGACATTAAAATTAGGCTAGAAAAAGATAGAGCCAAGAAAAAAATAAAGCCAAGAGAACTAATATTTAAGTCCAAATTAAACAGCATTTGATTATGAAGAAAATAAAGTTAACATATACACCCAGGTTGAGCAGAAGCAAATTGGAGCGTATTTATATGCAGGTTTGTGTTTTTCTAAAATAAACAAACAAAAAATTATAATGGCCAGCATGAAGCAAAACAAAATGAATCTGTTTTGAAAGAATCTCCCTGGATTACATCCTAATTCATCACAAAATTATGAGCAAACTAAAATACTTGGGGTAGATCTTAAAATCTAATTAGTAGAATTACTAGTAAATTCACCATTTTCTAGATTTAAATTGGACCTGTTACCACTCATAATTTATGAAAACAAAATCAATCAAAATAATTATAATCCATTCCAAATGAGTGAAATTATTTATTTATAATCACCTGCCCCCAAAAGAGAGAAAGTTTTTCTATGATCAAATGCATTGCTTATTAAACCAATTTCTGTGGTCAAAATGGATCAGGTTTTGATGTTGCTGTTGAGGGATTTAAATTCACTGAAATTTACCTAACTCTATTTAGACAAATATGAAATGGTTAAAGAGAAATCTACAAGTAAATCCCATAGTAATCTATTGGTTCTTGTTTTAAAGAAATAGGAGATCTACTTTTTATGAGTGATTTTACAAAACTATTCCTATCTCCACAGCACAGATTTACCTCAAACAAATGATTTCTACTTACCCTTTTGGCCTGAAAAGCAGCTCTCTTTGAGGGCATCATATCACATTTTCTTTACAACTTATGGTAACTCCCTTTACTGGCCTGAGACTACGGAAAACCTCTTGCAACGTGTTAATCAGTCAACAGCATGTCCTCAAGGAATTCTATCTAGTTGCTGACACCTAAGGAGAGCTATCACACGGGGCCCTGGGGAAGTAGGAGACAAAGACCTGTAACTGTGATATTGGCCTTCCAAGATGAAGGATAGACCATCTTCAGAAATTCACATTTGAAGGTGTTTATGTGTAGTAGGGGCAGAGGGGGCTATGGGCCCCACCACCACTCGATGAGAGAGCGGGCTCAAAGTTGAGGACAAAAACTAGGATCACGGAAAAGAAGGAAATTAACAGCCCACTTGGCCAAACAGCCTTGAAAAAAATACACTTTAAATGATTTCATAGAGTCCTTCCAACTCGAATAGTTCATGATTTCAAAACACTCTAGTCCGGTTGACCTGTTTCCTACAGTGATCATTATGCTATTACTTAAAAAAAAAAAAAAAAAAAGACTGGGCATTCATTTCTCATTATTTTAGAAAACATAAATTAAGTGAAAATGAATAGTTCCACAGATACAACAATATTTCCAAATTTTCACTATACTTAGGAGTATCACCTATGAACAAAACTAGCAGGACTGTCTTCTCATAACCAACCGAAGTAGACATTCTGCTCAGGGCCCAAATGACTAAGTAAAGACAAGCATTAAGCAATTTCAAAACAGGGTTATTTTCAAAGTTCTTATGTCAAGTGTTGTGTACTAGGGTTGGAAAGGAAATTACCTATCACTGAAGAAGAACAAGGTCAGGGCGCCTGGGTGGCTCAGTGGGTTAAAGCCTCTGCCTTCAGCTCAGGTCACGATCTCAGGGTCCTGGGATCGAGACCCAGATCAGGCTCTCTGCTCAGCAGGGAGCCTGCTTCCTCCTCTCTCTCTGCCTGCCTCTCTGCCTACTTGTGATCTCTCTATCAAATAAATAAATAAAATCTTTTAAAAAAGAAGAAGAACAAGAACAAGAACAAGGTCAAAAGCATACTTCTTATTAATGTAAGTTTCTGTCATGGTCCCAAATCTGAATTTCCCTGGCCAACATATTCTTAGTACCTTGCCCAAAATGGAGAGAAAGAAGGACTTGGTTAGTCTACAACTGATTTCTTATAAAAATTCCTCCAAAGTTTCCAGAAAGATTATAGCATCTCTTGACATAGTCCATAAATAGAGCTTCTGTAGGTTTTCACAATGACATATCCAACAGGAGGCATTTTCTCCATACACTTGACATTTATGAAGTATAACCAAGTTCCAAATCATTTCATATTTGATCATTCCTCCAGAACTTTGACCAATGAAAAAAATGTCACTGATTATGTAGGCTGCTCAGTGTTTTTTCCATTGCTTGAAAAAAGCAAAGAGGTAGCTGAACAAAGTTATTGTATTATATAGTTTTATAAATAGCTTTATGACTGGTTGCCTCAAAGACTGATTCTCCTAAAACATTAAGCCATTATTCAGTGTTGTTCATTTAATGAGTACCTACTGTATGCCAGGCAGCATGTTAGCCCTTGAGGATACAGAGGTAAGGGTCAAAAGAACATGAAAAGTAATAAACAAGTATTAAAAATTTATCAGAATGGTGTGGGTCCACAAAGGAAGGGCTTCAGTCTTGAAAATGAGGATGGGGAGTGTCGAACATCTCACCTAAGCATCCCAGTGGACACTGAAAGGCTAAGGTGGATGGTGATTCCTTTTACTGAGCTAGAAAACACAAGAGGAAAGATAGGTTTTAGATAATACTGAGTTTGCCATTAGACATCCTGAATTTGAGACGCCTATGGTAAACCAGGGCACAATGCACAGTACAGAGCTGAGTGTATGCACTTGGAACTCCAGTCAGAAAACTAGGGCAGGAGTACAGAATTGCCCTGTGCAGCTACGAAGTAAGATAAAACCTCAAAAAAACTGAGACCACCTAGCCTAAGGCTGGAAGAGGAACAGGAACCTGGGAAACGTTTACATATAAAGGCAAATGGAGGAAATATAGCCCATCAAGGAGCACCATGAATGACTCAGCACGGAGATATAAACCAGGAAAAATCATGATTTGGGGCCAATGGAGAAAACTAGCAAGAAGAAAGTGATAAACGGGGTGAAGAGGGGCCAACTGCACAAAATAAAAAGGGGCAGAAAAAGCAATCATCAGAAATGGAACCCAAGAAGCCCGATTTCTGCTGGGAAATCAGTTGTGTTGAGTTGCTTTTCCCAATAGGAAGTAACCTGCCCTCTAAAAACTGACTGGTGCTAGAGTAACAATGTATAAAAACCAGAGGCTTGAGAATCAGCTAGACCTAGGCTGAAATTGTGGCTTCTCCGGGTACTAGCTATGTGTACATAGAAAAGCTATCTCTCAGTTTCTTTACTTCTAAAGAGGCCTAAGAATAGCCACATTATGGTAATTTTGCATATTAAATTCAGAGAGATGGCATATGTAATACCTTAGGTCCTTGGTTAGATACATCCACGCTATGCAGCCATACCTGTCACTCAAATCTAGAGAAAACTTCCACCAGGGTCAAGTCTCCATCCATCTACCTAATATGAATATCATCCTATAAGGAGCCAAAGCCGCATCTGACTAACAACCTACAGACTAAATAGGAAATAAAGTGATCTCTTTTAGAAATGCAATCCTATGGGCTATACCCTGATTCCTGGAGAGTCCTCATGCACCTCACAGGGCTGTACAATTTGCTTATACATACTAGATAAATCACACCAGTTTGCCACAGGTTTCAACACAATAGAAGTAGATGCTAACCTACTGAGTTTATTACAAAAAGGGAGAGAGGTGCAAATACCCATTACGCGATAAGCTTTTCCCGTTAATTATGAATCTGGGACTTAGAGCAAAGTAGTCAAAAACAAGCAAATGAATTATAATGTGCTTCAAATCCCAATGACTAGAAGAAAGTGGGCCGGGTCCCCCTCTAAAATAAGGAAGGAAACAGAGGCAAGTCTTAAAATTTAAATTTAAAATGCAAATGAAAGACCCGTATTGGTACTAGACTCCTTCTTAGAACTATTTTGATCCTTGTGATCAAAGGAAACATTATTAACATTAAATTGGAGCAGGAGCATATTGTTTCTGTGATTTAATACATTTTTAAAGCCATCTGTTAAGTTATTCTGAAGATTTATTTCTCATTGGTTCTGAGACAATGTCTTTGCTGCATTAACATACCTGATTTAAAAGAAAGGAAGACCATGAAATACAGTTAAGTATGGGAAATCAAGATGTGGTTTAAGGACACAGACAAGCCACACATAGGATAGATTAGGGGAAATAGACTTTCAAGTCACTGGGACAGCGATGGTTCCCGGCACACAAGCCATCACCATACCCGGTGCCGATATCAGCAGACAACTCCGTTTCTTCAGAAAAGTCCTTTTTACCACATTTGACTTTTGTATGTACGGAGGCACAGGTGCCCGAAACAGTCAAGTCTGCAAATCTACAGTATTAATTCTGTTTTCCCTACCTGACCCTCAACTCATTCACAACCAAACTGAAAGGACACTGAGAAAAATGAAGTTCCGGATGGAAAAGAAAAAGGGAAATGGCTAGGAAAAGAATCGCACTGAGCAGTATTGATAAGGAAGATTGATGGCTTCAGATTTCTCTTTGTGTTTACTGACAAAAGGCTCGTGCAGGAGCAGGCTCAACTTGTTCCAGGGAAAAATGAAGCAGGGTTAGGAGACTGCCTACCTCCCCAAAATGTGTTCTGGAACACCAGCTAGCTTCTCCTGGTCTAACATCTTCTGTGCCCATTGGACTATCATCTATCTTTGAATCCACACCCATTTTGATAAATATGTGTGTGCAACTATGAGTCTGTATCTATTTCAAGAATAAGATCTTCGAATAAGAGTAAGAGGACAGTGGAAGATATTACCTACATTCTTTATGCAACCACGGAAGCATAAGAATTTTTGGAGAGGCAAAAACAGCCCCACATTCAAGTAGCTCAAGTAGTTAGTACCACTAAACATTTGTATCCTTCAAACACCAAAGACCGAATAATGAGCAGCCACAAAACAAGAGGGGAAAAAAAAGAGGCTCATTCATAACCACAATCAAGCATGAATAATTACCAATTTTGAATGTAAAGATCATTCAAATAAATGTAACTGATAGATCATCCACATAGGGTGCAAGTCAAAGTAAACAGAGAGTCCACTTTAGAAAGTGTCTAGTGAATTGATTTAACAAGTTTAATGTGAGCATGAGTATGGGGCTATTACTGATCGTAAGCTTTACTGATGTTATTTGTTCGCGTGGAAAAATACCGCTCTTTGGAATGAGCACATTAAGGCTAAAATTGCAGAGAAAACCCTATTACAACTTTATTGCTGGCAAATTGGAACCAAACCTTGTCTGTATATCAATTACTTAGAGTTACCACAGAGATAAATCCTTTTTTTTTTTTTTTTTTTGTATAGGCTCAATCTTGAAGACAGTGATGAGAAACTCCTTATTATACTCTACCAACATCACTAGGTTTTCTTAGCAATTTCAAGAAATTGTCAATTAAGTTCTTTTTATTAGGTTCCAAAAGCTGTTAAGTCAAACACAAATCTATCATAAGGCTTGTAACAGCATGTTGTTTAGGCACATTTCAATGCTTCACTCTTTCATTATCTACCTACCCCCGTGCAACTGCGAAGTTCGAGCAAAGTAAAGGAATTTCTTCCTGATTATCTTAGGTTCACAGAAATTTGAAGTAAGTGGCCACTCATTTGTAGCAAACTCTCTACCAAACTCTTGCTCTTATTGAAAGTGGGAGGTGGGGCAAAGTTACACTTACAAGGGCTAGATTTGCTTCAGACTCATTACAATGGAGGGAACAAGTTTGAGGTTAAAGTTACCACCCTAAAAGCATAAAGATTTTTAAAGCAGTAATGCATTTACGTGTCCCTGTTGGTTTTTGTTGTTGGTGGTGATGTTTTCTGATTGCACTTTTGAATGGTGAGATCATTAAGAGAAAGCATCAAGTTGTCCAGATGGCAAGTGATGACAAAACTGTATCTTACAGCAGCAGGGATTACAGGAACATGTAAGAGGTTGTCCTCTGGCTCCCTGACCTAAGAAAGGGTAAATGCTTTGAAAGGACAATCCTGCAGGTCTCCAGGAAGAAGGAAAGAGTTAGCACCCTTGCAGGAGCAAAACAATAGAGGTGCACAGAGGTCGCCCGGAGGCGGCAGCTGCTCCTTTGACCTTCTAGACAGACAAATGGGGCTTAACAGGAAAGGGAAACAAAACTGGCACATAATTCGAATGAATAAATACGGCCCAATGCTATTCAGGAGTCCTGCAACTGGAGACATTCCGCGACACTCACACTTCAGATGGAAAAAAGAAAAAAAATTTTAAAGGAATTAAAATAGAGTAAAGACCATGAGTACCAGCCAGCAAATGCGATGTTCTTCAGTTGGACGCTTTGAAGTGATTTTCACAATGGCTTCACTTAAAAAAAAAAAAAAAAAGGCAAAAGTAACCAACAGTTTGTATGTAATCTTAAATCTCTTGCCCTGCTTACCAAGTAAAAATGAAAAGGAATCCGATCTTCTGAAATCTTAAGTCTGGAGACAAAGATCTACATTTTTGTTTAACTTTATTTCCTGAGAAGCATCGATCAGGAGTTTGACTTCTCTGGAAGGCAAGCCAGTAGGCTCCCTTTACTCACACAATCTATATTCAGACAGACAGCTGTGCTGTAAGCGGCGCTTGCTGAGCCCAGGAGCAGGAATTCCAAGCCCAGAAACAGGAGTCACCAAACAACAAGAAGAAAGTATGTCTGCCACACTTAAAAAGCAACACTTTGGCAGAATTCTGCAAGGCATCAACTGTACTCTCAGATTTCACCACTGCAGGTTTATGAGAATTCTCACTTTGTATTTAGGTTTCCACAGCATTTTGCTAGAGCCTGACTACTTGGTCACAGGCTAACGACATTTGAAAAGGAAGAAGGTCAAAGCTATCATTATGGTGGTGACAACCAATCACAGTGGGAAAAAATAAGTTTTATTTATTACTCTTAATACAAGAAACCTTTACTGTGGAATATAATTGCACTGTCACTACACACCAGAGATTTTTAATCCCCAATCATTTCAACATATTTTACAGTTCATTACCTTTCCAGCTAGATATTGCAGGAAGGACTCTCCTGAGCCTATACAGAAACATTAAAAAAATCTACTATTTTTATACTCATATTTCAACCCCACAAAATACTGAATAGGGAATTTGAAAGAGGCTAAAAACTTGTATATTCCAAATGAACATCAGAATGAATATATACATCTCATCATCAATTTTAAATCCCTCCATTAAAGATTAGAACATCTAAAATTATGAATCATGGAAAGAAATGAGAATGTGTAATGTACAGGTTAGAATTTTAAATTGGTTTTATGACAGCCAACATGGCAGCGTCCAGGCTAAACAAGACAGACTACACACTTTGCCCCGCAGCACACACACGAGCCCGTGGCTGATGCAAAGTTATGTTGCCTTTAGAAAGAGATTACCTGTTATGATTCTCATAAGTTCTAATAAGTGTCACTGTGAAAAGGTAAGCAGTTGTATCACTGTGCATTTTGTTCAGTAAAAACCTATCACTTGAGGCCATTTTTCACACAGTGTAGCTCATGTGTCTTACCCTGCATGGATTGAATTTAGACTTCATCACAATTTCACCATGACAGAAGTTGTCTAGTTAGCTAAACTACATCATGAAAAGAGAACCCACTTCTTAAACACTTCTGGATTCTGCAAATGCTGCTTTTCTGGATCTGGGGTGCTTGTCTTTGCAGGCCCGTAAAGAACCTGAGAGCAGGCACTAAAGTGAATTTATATTCTCTAACCCACACTTCCCTGTTAAGAATAATTTCCACAAAATTTAAAAAAAGGTGCTCTTAGCAAATAAGTTTTAATTAAAAATGATACAGTTTCTACATAAGTCCTTCTGAAAACAAATTATAGAAAGGATGTACCTTTTCTGTCATCAATGAAGCATGTTTGAGGTTAAATTGTTTACTCTCAAACTTGAATAGGACTTGTTTCATCTCAAGTTTGACTATGACTTTTTACTTGTAGGCTGTGACAAATATGTAATAGAGTGTAGTTATTTAACCAACTTGCAGTGAATTTTCCCCAAAAGTAGCAAGAGTTTATGGGGGAAACCTGCTTCAATGCAAAATGTCACACATTTTGTAACATTGTAACATTATTACATACTACAATCACCAAGATCAAAAAGAGTTTCTGCTGTCAGCATTTTTTTGAGGAAACCGATGTCTCTATTTCAAAATAAACGAACCCAGAGCCTTCTCCTTATTTTTGAGTAAAGGAAAAAAAAAAAGCCATTCTGAATATTTCTAAGGATCTCATCAGAAGAAGAATAATGTAAAATAGGGAGCAATGCCCTCTTTTCAAAACGACTTATCTGAGCTACTGAAAGGTTCATTTGGTTTCCCTACAGAGCTGAAATCTGAAATTCCTCCATATCTGCAGAAGCATTTATGAAGCAAAAAAAGGAAAGCCAGAATCACAAGGAAATGATTAAATCAAATTAACACAGGTTCCAAGGAGGGGGATTAAAGAATGGGCAGTAAAAGATTTACTCAACATTTTTCTTTTAGAATATAAAGAAACGTGCACAAACACACCTTAAGGAAGTTCAGTCTTCACCTATGATTTCATTAGCAAATCTTAGATCACGAGTCTATGATTCCAGGAACAAGTTCTCTTCCAAGGCCTAGAACTTGAACAGACCAAGATCGAAGTAGACACTGCAGTGATGGGCATCAGTTCTGCAGGTACATGCAGAAAGGAGCTGGTACTGAGCTCCTCCCACAAAGTAGGCGCTACGCTGTTGCCCCCATTCACGTTAGCCAGGTGGTCTTCCCCCAAAATCCTCCCCCGAGGGGGCAGTGAATAGTCCCAATTACACAGATAAGGAAAACTCAGAGCATTTCATCAACTTGCCCGAGGTCATGGAGCCAGTTAGTGGCAGAGCCAAACTCTGCTCCCATGTCAGTCGACTTCCAAATCCATGTCCTCCCCGCCGACTTTACAGCTGCTGCGCGCGCGTGCGCGCGCGCGCGCACACACACACACACACACACACACACACACACACACACACTGGAATATTACTCAACCATCAAAAAGAATGAAATCTTGCTATTTGCAACGATGTGGATGGAATGTGACTGTATTATGCCAAGCAAAAAAAGTTGGTCAGAGAAAGACAAATACCATATGACTTCACTCATTTATGGAATTTAAGAAACAAAATGTGAACATATAGGGGGAGAGATAAAGACAGGGAAATAAACCACAAGAGACTCTTAAAGATGGAGAACAAACTGAGGGCTGCTGGAGGCGTGGCTGGTGGGGGGATGGGCTAGATGGGTGATGGGGAATAAGGCAGGCACTTGTGATGAGCACTAGTTGTTACATGTAAGTGATCAATCACTGACTTCTACTCTTGGAATTGTTGTTGCACTGTGCGTTAACTAAATAGAATTTAAATAAAATTTTGAAAAGAAAAAATAAAGGCCAACTAGAGAAAAAAGTTTACTATTGATAAAATATTAAAATGGCTTGTGCTGATATTATACATTGTCTAGAAAGCTTAACAGTATGGCGTGCCTAACTATTTTTTTAAAAATTCACCAGATGGGGCGCCTTGGTGGCTCAGTTGTTAAGCATCTGCCTTCAGCTCAGGTCATGACCCCAGGACTCAGGATTGAGCCCCACATCGGGCCCCCTGCTCAGCAGGAAGCCTGCTTCTCCCTCTCTTACTCTACCTGCTTGTGGTCCCTCTCACTGTGTCTCTGTCAAATAAATAAATAAAATCTTAAAAAAAAATTCATCAGAACATAAGAGAGTTTTGAAATTCTTCACTAATATGGTATCAGGAAAATGTTTACTTTGACAGACAACTAGACAGGGTTTAGAGGAAACTATAATGGGTATTCAAAACAGCCTGTTTCCCTCTAGAAAATTTAGAACTGGTTTACAAATTCTGCTTACTGCCTTACTCAAGAACATGTCTCATGAGTGACTGAGGGTGGACAGGTCATACCCATCTCATGTTGTTTTTCTTTTTTTTTTCCCCCTTTCTTTGGGAGGGGAGGGTCTGATATCTTACTCCTGGTAGAAATTTCCATTATCGGTCATTTTTAATAACATACTTTTCTGCAGGCTGTATCAAGGAATCTAGCTTCTTGGCAATAGGCATCCCCTATAGCTGAACCAGCTGAGGTGCTCCTATCTGGTTGGGGGTGGGAGGTAGAAAGAAGAAACAGCATGGAATGCCAACACAGGCCACAGAACCACAGCAGAGCAGTGAAGAGTTCTACATCTGAAAACCAACCATCTTCTTGCAGTGGCTAGTTCTGTATCATCAGGATTAAATGAGATAATCCATGAATTACACGTAAAGCAATCTGGTACCCAGGAATAAAGACTTACTAATGCTGGTTATCATTACTCTCAAATCAGGCTGATGGCATCACAACTGCCTAGTAGATTTCTAATGGGTATTCTGAATCAGATAGTCTGAGGGAGACTCACAACTTTCATTTGCTAAAAGCTTTTCAGCTAAACCAGGAGAGCTGCCAAGGTCAAGAACCACTGGCCTAGAGTTATGGTTTTCAAATAGCCTCCTATGTACTTGTTTGTAGGTCAAAGGAAAATGTCCTCAGACCAAAAAGGAAAAAAATTTAAAAATCTAGAAACCATCAGCCTACAGGAAAATCAATTGCCTGTAAAGCAAGTACAAAGACAAGGTGAGAAGAAACCATACAGGGAAGGGATGCCCACTCAAGCTGACAAGCACAGGTAGCGTTTCCTCATGCATTGCTGAGTCCTGCTAGACCAGGCAAGTATAAGCAGGTAAAGGTTTCCTGGTAATGTGCTATAGTAGAAACAGTCCTGAGCGGATCAGAATAGAGTATTTTAATACGGTCTGTACCACATAGTGGCCATGTGGCCTCAGAGTCAACTCCTCTTGGCCCATTTCATCTGTAAAATGGAGATAATGATATACCAGAGTTTGTAGGAAACAGAATGAAAAGAAAGTAGTGTATTCAAAAAAAGTTGGCTGCAGATGAAATATAGGATGGTTTTATTTTTACACTGCACCCCTAAGACGTAAGGTCCAAAATGGCAGGAACTACAGGCATTTCATCTGTCACTGTCATCTTAAGATTCTGATTTCTAGAAGCATCACACAATCCAGATAACCACATGCCTTTTGGGCTGGAACAACTCTTGATCTCAGAAAGAAAAAAAATATCATTGAACACTACATCAAAACAAAAACTAATTACGTACTATACAGTGGCTAACTGAACATAAGAAAAAAATCACAAAAAGTTATTAACACTATTTATAAATGTTTACTGAAAATAGTTTTCTCAGCTTTTCCCGTTTGCATTTAATACTTTTTGAAATGTAGGGTTTTTAAAATTTCTTTAATCAGATCTATTATTCTGTTTCCTAAACAGTTTTTAACTTAAACTTAGAAACTCTGTGCATGGAGGAATTAAACAAATATTCAAATAGAAAAAAAAAAAAACACACACTACTTAAAAATAGAAAATATTCTTAAAACTTCCAATGTATTTACCAAGCACCCTCTGCAAGCTTGGAAGAAGTAGAAGGCATCAGCCTCCAATTAACTGGGAAGTCAAATGCAAATGAAGGCAATGGGCACCAACCCCAAATGGTGAAAATTCTCATGTCATTATATTTTGCTCTGGTGGGTAATTTTGTAAATGAGTGTATGTGTCAATAAAGTTGAAAGATTTTCAGAAGAGAAGGCCTAAAGTGCCTAAAAGTACACAAGTAACTGCAACATATGTACAACCTACATGCATAGAAGTGAAGTTATCTGGATGGAGAAGCCTTCTAGGAAAAGCAGTTTTCCCATTCTTTTATTCCTTTTAAGTAGTAATTTATCAACTAATTTTTTTTTAAGATTTTATTTATTTGATAGAGAGAAACACAGCCAGAGAGGGAACACAAGCAGGGGGAGTGAGAGAAGGGAGAAGCAGGCTTCCAGCCGAGCAGGGAGCCCGATGTGGGGCTAGCTCCCGGGTCTCCAGGATCATGACCTGAGCCGAAGGCAGTCACCTAACCAACTGAGCCACCCAGGCGCCCTTATCAACTAATTTTTTCTTAAAAGATTTTTATTTATTTATTTGACACAGAGAGAGAGAGAGAGATCACAGGCAGGCAGAGAGAGAGAAGGAAGCAGGCTCCCCACTGAGCAGGGAGCCTTACTTGGGCCCATGAACTGAGTTGAAGGCAGAAGCTTCAACCCATGGAGCCACCCAGGCACCCTCAACTAATTTTTAAAGGCAAAAAATTTTTGCCCTTTAGAGAACTAACATTAATGTGTTTTAGGCTAATACCGATACTAAATAAATAAATAAACAAACAAACAAATAAATAAATAAAAGTTTTCTTCCAGATGCCTGTCTTTCTCCAACCCACCTATTTTCTCAAGCTTCAGCTTCAACTTTAAATCTTCCAGACGGCATGTCTCAACACCCAAAGATTCTTAAGTGCTATACTGTGAGGCGCCACGGTGCCTTGAGCCTATACACAAGGTAGGATATGTGTTTCAGTTCAAGTCCACACACAGTCCTAGCTCCCCAAAGGACAGACTGTCAGCTCCTTGATGGCAGAGGCAGGCCTCCAATTCCTAGCTCACAGGAGTAGATTAATAATTGCACGTTTGTAGTAGGAATGAATGGCTCTCAAATGGTTTCTGCCCAGCAACATCAACATCACCTGGAGGTTAGTTTAAAAAATGCCAAGTCTGGGGCGCCTGGGTGGCTCAGTTGGTTAAGCCACTGCCTTCAGCTCAGGTCATGATCCCGGAGTCCCGGGATCAAGTCCCACATCCAGCTCCCTGCTGAGGGGGAAGCCTGCTTCTCCCTCTCTCACTCCCCCTGCTTGTGTTCCCTCTCTGGCTGTGTTTCTCTCTGTCAAATAAATAAAAATCTTAAAAAAAAAAAAAAAAAAAAAAAAAAAAAAAAAAAAAAAAAAAAAAAAAAAAAAAAAAAAAAAGGCCAATTCTTGGAGCCTGCCCCAGACCTGTTGAATCAGAAATTCAGGAAGGAGGGTCCAGCAACCTGTTTTAACAAGCCCACCCAGGGATTCTGATGCATACTGAAGTATGAGAAAGAAAGGAGTAAGCATTCAAGAAAAAAAAAAAAAAAGAAAAAGAAACAAAAAGAAATGAAAAGAAACGAAAAGAAAAGAAAAGAAAAGAAAAAAAAAGAAAAAAGTCTTGATGTGCATTAGGGTTACTGAGAGAAAGGAGCATTCTCAGAACGATATGGCTAAACAGATATCCCAGTTTGCATTATTCTCTCCAGAAATGTTCTCTGATGAGGCATTTCTGCTTTCATGATGAAGTCATTCACTTATTTTTCTTTGAGGTCACAGTGGCACAGACAACAGTCTGCTAGTAATGATTTTTGCTAGTAACATGGTTTAAAAAAGAGAAGGAAAAATGAGCATTTATCATTTGCATGCCTATAGAGGTTACCCAATGAACACTAAGAAAAAAAAAGTGAAAGAAAAAAAAAATCAGCTTCCTTAATTTGTTCTTATGACAAAATTTTAATCAAAATGTGCTTAAAGTTTTCAAGTCTTCAAGGGGAGAAGTATATAAGCTGCAGAGAGCCGATTTTAAGAATATTCATTTGGGTCAGTTTTTTCACCCGAAGTAAATGCTTCATGCATTTCTACCTCATCTGAGGCCACAGCTTTGCCCAAAGTACAAAATATTAGAGAAACTACGTTTGTAGCATATTGCTTTAGAGCCATCTTGGAACAGGGTAAACAAAAACTGTATTATCTCCGAAACAGCTCCTGAGATTTGGGCCTAATCTAGAAAATAGAGTGACCATTAGCTAAAAATATTCCTTAAGACATTATCAGATTAGAAAATAATACTCAAATCTCTAAGAAAAAGTCGCATAAGATCTTAGCATTTTGGGGTGCCGGGTGGCTCAGTAGGTTAAGCCTCTGCCTTCAGCTCAGGTCATGATCTCAGGGTCCTGGGATCGAGGCCCGCATAGGGCTTTCTGCTCATAGGGAGCCTGCTTCCTCCTCTCTCTCTGCCTGCCTCTCTGCCTACTTGTGATCTCTCTCTCTGTCAAATAAATAAAAATCTTTAAAAAAAAAAGATCTTAGTATTTTGAATATTGTTGATGTAGCTGACCCTCTCTCCCTTCCCCGCTTACCTTCTCTAATCTTTAGCTTACTTGGACTAAGACGCTGGAAAAGTCTAAGAATGAAAAATGATTCCCTAAGTTCTTTTCAGTTTTTATAAGCAATCTCTGCAGACTCAGACACCACCATATATTTTCCACCTGAGATGTGCAAAGAACCATCATTAGGAATTTTATTACAAATAGGCACTTACTTATGCACCACTTTCAGGGAAGAAAAAAACAGGACAGGTGGTCATACAAAAATCTGAAATTCCCATGGCTTCCTGTCTTTTAAAGGAGAAGCATTTGACACATTTGCTGTCAAATGTAGAAAATCCAATTCATCCTGAATTTGAGAAGGTTACAGTAAACCAAAATATACCTTGTATTATTCTTTTTTTATCCTCAATACTATTTTTTTCCTTTGTTCTGCTCAGTGAGTTTGGATCTTATTTTTTTCCTTGTCCAAAGATTGAGCACTGAAATACCCTAAGATAAGCACAAAATTATAGCTTCCTCTGAGTTATTAGTGTATCAATTTGAAAACAAAATCCTGTAAAAGAGAGTTCTAAGTGGTCTGTTATCAGAATTGCTACTTGTAAGGGTTTACAAATGGAGAAGTTTATCACTTATTATTTAAAACATGAAACTATTTTCATGTTACATCAATATGCATGTCTAGAAGCTTGTTTAAGGAAACTATTCACCATGCAAAGTTTTAAATGCACAGTATCAAAGAATAATTTTTGACATTTTGATTCATACATGCTTATAAAGCTCCAAGACAACATGGTTTAATTATAAAACATATTTCTACTGCCTTAGTCATGCCAATTAAATTTGATTGGATACTTTCTTTATTCAACAAGCCCCTTTCATGTCATTTTAATTTACTGTCAAAGCAGCCTGAATATTGGAAACTAAATTATTTACTACAGCCCATAAGCCAATAATGTTCCATTTGTCTCGTACAGAGGGAGACTAGACTAACAAGATTATTAAGGACATTACTTGTAATAGCGAATGTCCTTCACTTTATTTGAGCTTCATGCTGTGCTTTCAGAGATCATACTTCAAAAGAGTTCCATTTCATTCCGTCACAGAACCTCTGATACAAATTATGCTCCACTCCCTTTGTAATATTCTGATCATAGAGAAAATAGACCCAATATCGTTGGGTTGGAATGGAAGCATACTCTAAGACAGCTACATAGTACACTTAAACACCTTTGATGCACTCCCTGTGCCAACACTGCCAAACAGGGAGAAATCAGATGGATTTATCTCAGAGTGATAATATTTCGCACATTCAATTCACAAAAGCATTTTGTTTTCACCGTCTTGAACACAAACACTGCCTCTGAGAATCTCGGATATGTGAGTAAACCAACAATCGTCATGTGCAGAAATCAGAGAGAGTTCAGTAGGCACTGTATATCTGGACAGAAACTTCATGCAGAGCTCCCTGATCATGAAATCCTAGAAACGGAATTAAAATGTCTCAAGCAGAAGGGCTCTTAAAGGCAGGAAAAATAAATAAAGCTATAGTAAACTCTAATATACCCATGGTCCAAGGGAATTCTGCAGAGGTTAAGCCTCATGCTAAGACTTATTTAACATCTTCATTAGTGGTCTGGAGAGGGAGGAAACACATCAATTATATTCACAAATAGCAATTAATTGAGAAGTGTTGTAATTATTAGTATAAAAATGAAAAAGAACACAAAGAGGGCTGGAGAGGCCAAACCCACAGAAAAAAAACTTCTAAAAAGACAACTGATCAATTAAAAGTCTAGAGCAGAGAAGAAATATTAAGTCCCAAAGAGGTGCTTGGAAACATTATTAAAGATCACAAAATGATGTCAGACCAGCCGTAAAGGGTTCAAAATAATGTTCAAAAAGGTATGAGTGTGTTGAGGGGTAGAGGCAGCTATGGGGTCTCTCAAGAGAGGAAAAAGCAGAGCCATCAACTCAGAGAAGTCAGGGGGAAAAACAAATGTTCCCTTGACTTATACAGCAGTCAATCAGATTACCAAAGAAGAATATTAACCAGGAAAAAAAAGGGGGGGGGGGATAAATTGCTTTTAGAATAAGTGTTTATCGAGTTCAATGACGAATGAAAATTTCATAGCCAAGGGTATCAATACAAAGGAAACCTTCATTTCATGTAATGAAATTAGACAGTGATTCTTTTCATATACCTCATAATGCTCCAAAAATTATTTAATAAGGCTGACAGGGACATATGAAATATAAACTTAGAGATGAGTGAGAAAGAAAGAAAAATAGGCATATGCTAGGCATACAAAATGGAGCCAGGAATTAACTAAATATAAATATTTATTTCGGTTTTAAACCAGATAAATGTTGAGTGGCAAGCTACATTATTCTACAAATGAGTGATCAGAGGAAATAGCAAAGGGCTCCAGCTATCCAAGTGAACCGACATAATTCCTGAGTAACGTATTGTAGACATCCTGCATATCACAAAAGATTATCAAATCATTCTCTCTCTTATATGCATGCTTCCATGCAAGGTAAAATAATTCTACCAAAATAATAGAAAGAATTACATTGTGCAATTGATGTAAAGCACATTTTCTCCAGTAATGTGATATAAGCTATTTAGTAGTGCTTCAACCATTAAGCAATCAACCATCTCTTGATAAAGGAAAATATAGTAGGCCCTTAGCCACATATGAGGGGTTCTATATGCTATGGTTAAAAGCAACGCATTCTCTCAGAAGTTTTTCTTCAGTTACTGCACTGTTTAACTCAATTATGAAAAGGAAATCTATTTCTAATTTTGTCAAAGTAAATGCTTGTGAAGGGAGCAAATTGTACTTTCTAAGCGAAAGGTCTCAATTTTGTTGCTGGAGAACATAAGGAGACACTCGTGTACCTGGCTCAGACTTACACAATCATGGGCAAATATTTCAAGGCAAATGCAGCTATATAATGTTTATGTTAAAAACAATAGGTTATGACAGCAGTCAGATGTTCTATATCCCTCAAGTGTTGAAAATAGATTGTTTCTTTTTGCACACAAGAGATGGAGATTACCAAGGTGAAACATGACAGAAAATTTGTAGAAAATGAACTTGTCTGGAAGCAAGGTTTCCCTGCTGGTACTGGTTGATAAAAACAATAGCCCACAGGACACTGTGTGCTTTCTTAATGAGTTAAATGACAATGTACTTTGAACAGAGAGCCAAACCATTGACAAAATGGTTTGGTTGTTATCTGTCTTCTCCTCAAATTCTATTCACACATAAAGTGACCAAATTTTGAGTCCAAACATTACCTAGAGACAGGCTTTTATTTTCCCTCAAGATGGCGGCAAGCTTGGCACACAATGGGTTCTCAGTCATTATACATGAAACATATGGATGAACTGGTTCTCTATAAGCCTATAACTCTTTCTACCTGGCTGTCCCCTCCTTCTGAACCTCTCCCATGTCAATTACTTCAAAGAAAACCTGTGTTTCTCAGCACCAGGAACAACAAACTGGAATGTAATAAACGTGAGGCCAAACATATGCCATTTATTTATTTTTTTTTACAGATATAAACCTATTAATACCCCTTTAGTTCACCTTAAGCTCTCTGAATTCTTGATCCTATGCTTACTTTCACGACTGACGTCACCTCACATCTGAAGGACGTCTGATGAGCAGCAATGATTTGTTATGACTCTTGGGACCTTGTATAACTTGCAAAAGTTGAGACTTTACCCCAACTTGTGTATGTATTAGTTACAGCTGACTAAGTTACCAGACATTACACATGAAGCAAGACTTTCCATATTCATTTTATATGCCATTCTGTGATTTATTCCTCCATTATTAGACCATTTGCCTTAGTAAAAGAGCTAATTACTAAACTCACTAACACAAATGGGAAGAACTAACTCATTGCACTGCCCCACTAGGTAAAAGTTACAAGAACAATTTCATTACATCCTTGATTCAATTATACTTGGATTTCATTCCAATAATATATGTCTAGAGACAGCATCATCTTTTATCATTTTAATTTCTTGGGACTTTTGAAGTAACATGTGGCAGAAAATTAAATAAAACATTACATTTTAGGTCATTCAAACTACTTGAAATTTTTAAACGCAGGATTCATTTTCCCTCTGTATCAACAATGATTCATCTTCCTGATCCATGATCTATTTAATCTGAAACTTAAACATAACCACTAATAGTTTATTCAGGAGAGTTTGTGTTTTAGAACATTTGTCTGTAGGACTACAGGCAGGACAGAAATAGAAATCAACTATTTGTTAAGGAACAAGAAAATATTTTCGACCAAATATTCACATTTCTACTCATTAAATCATTTTCCATTTATATGGATACTGACATAATTTACTTCACCGTACTTCCGATTTGACTATTATCAATATCAGTTCTAGCATTTATAATTCTAGAATTGTCTGCGGTGTGCCGTTAATAGGCTTACAATCTCAGTAACTTCTGTGGGGTTAACATCACGAATTTCTCAGCTCCAAATTGAACATGAACAAAGGTATGCCTTACAGACTGATTTATCAATCATTTGTTGTCTCAAAACATGATGATTCATTTTCTATGAACTGATCATTATTTTATTTTTTTGGTATTTCATTTTGAAGAATGTGTTACGAGCGCACAAGATTAGATTCTTTATGCAAGGGCAGAAATGTACACTACATTCTGCTGTGAAAATGTACATGAGAGAAACCTAACATGTATAAATATATTGTAAAGATATGCATTTCAATGTTGTAATTATGGTGTATGCGAAATGCACAGTATATATATTGCATTCAAATATTTTAATATACTTATCTTCTTTATGTAAATATCTATGCATAGAGTTCTATAAATAAAATTCTAAGAGGGAGTGAATAACATTTCAACAGAGAAATATATGTATATGCAAATCTATAGATCTGTATGCATGTATATTTTCCTGATTGAACTTTATATACTACCCTCCATTTTGACTGAAACAGTGAAATAACTAGCATGTTGCCTCTCTGAAGCCGAAAGCAATTTCCTTTTCTAATTTTAGTTATGCAAAGCCTATGGGCATCATCAGCATTTAGTAATTAGTTTTATAATTACTGCTGTTTTGCTCACTGTCATTCAATTTTTCTTACAACATGGTCTGGGATTGAAACATCCCACATCCACAGCTGTGTAAATTGCTATCCATTTATAAGGCAAAAAAAGTAACATTCTACATACATCATTATTCAGTCAAGAATGTGTAGCTGGTGCTTAGGTGATGCCATGAGTGCATAAGCTGCCCACTAAAATGCCAAGAAAAATGGCATTCCAAATTCCAAGAAATGCTATCTAGTAAAGTAGAGAGGGAACACGAAAGCTGTCAGAAAAATAGGACTTCATCAAAGAGTACTCCAAAATCTGAGAGATCTCAAGTTTGTGATATCATGACAAGCATTTAGAATAGTAAATAACAGCACTTCCTTTCTGTAGGGAAGGGGAAAGGAACACAGGCACAGGTGTCCATAGTCAGTGACCTGCTGTTAAAATTACAATGTTTCTTTTAAAAGGTAACCAAAGCCTAAGAAAGGTTGTAATCACAGTACATTTTTCTGAAAACCCAGTGAAAGTGTCTAAATCTAGCTCACTGGTTGGATACCTCAGTTTAATATCACTTAAAAAATGATAAAATCAAGGCGCCTAGGTGGCTCAGTCGGTAAAGCATCTGACTTCGGCTCGGTTTGTGATCTTGGGGTCTGGGATGGGATCAGGCCCCAGTTGGCCTCCCAGCTCAGCAGGGAGTCAGCTAGTCCTTCTCTGTGCCCCTTCCCCTGCTTGTGCGGACATCTGCAGGTATGCACATGCGCCCTCTCTCTCTCTCAAAGGTAAATAAAACTTAAAAAAAAAAATAAAAAGGTAAAGTGAGAAGTCTGATGTATTTCTTATGAAAAGTGAAAACTTACAAGCTAACTAATGTCAGGTATAATGTTGCCAGCATAACTATGAGCAGAAATACCCTCAGAGAAACTCAGAGCATTCTTTGAATCTATCTCTGAATATACCATTTGTAATCACAGTCTTTTAAGATTCGTGGAAATCAAAACAAAATGATCATTGAGCTCACTCCACAGACTAAAGTGTTTAGGCAAGACATGGGGATCTCCATCAGCCAAAATCACACGTAGCTGGCTTCAAAGCCAGGTCTGAATCTCGGGGCATCTCAACCTTAGGAGAATGTAATAACATGCTTCACAATTAAGAGCTGATTTAATACTGAACAAGTCACTCGATGCCTTTGTGCCCCAGTTTTCTCATCTGTAAAACTGCAGAGTACCTGTCTTCCTTCACAGGTCCCTGAACAGCTCAAGGAAGACAAAGATTATGAGGGCACACTAAAAAGGACCAGAACTTCCTCCATGTAGCCACTGTGGTTCCAAAACATACTCCTTTAGTCCTCTGGCTTCTGAGAAGGGCCCTGTACAGGATCGTTCTTTAGTTAAACAAGACCTTCACTGCTATTGGATTCTCTCAAAGATGGTTTCTAATTTTTTTTTAATATCAAAAGCCTCATTTCTGGGGTGCCTGGGTTGCTCAGTGGTTAAGCATCTGTCTTCGGCTCAGGTCATGATGCGGATCGAGCCCCACATCGGGCTCCCTGCTCGGCGGGAAGCCTGCTTCTCCCTCTCTCACTCCGCCTGCTTGTGTTCCCTCTCTGGCTGCGTTTCTCTCTGTCAAATAAATAAAATCTTAAAAAAAAAAAAAAAAAGAAGCCTCATTTCTGCAAATAAATTCCAAAGGTATAAAGAGCAGAAATGCACCTCCCATGTCTTTTCTATCTCCATGCACAGAGAACAAACGATAGGTAATTAAAATATACTTCTTATTCTCAATGGATAAATAAAACCACAATAAAGTAATTTAGAGAAATTGCTAATAATTGAAAGACTTGACTGGCATACTGTTCTCTAAGTGACACACGGGGGCAACCAAGAACTTGTGGTAGAACAAAATAAAAGAATCCAATGATGAGGCAGAAGGCATTAGCTTCACCTCATCACATCTGAGCCCCTAAAAATCCTTTCTTCTTTGATTCTTTTACAGGGCAGAGAGAGCAGTGATGAAATTCAGGAAGGACAAAATGTAAACCAAAACTAGCCTATTTTCTTATCACCTTAAGGATGGCTCAGTGGGGTAAGCATCTGAGGTCGGCTCAGGTCATGATCCCAGAGTCCAGGGATTCAACTCAGCCTCGGGCTCGGGCTCCCTGCTCAGTGTGGGAGTCTGCTTCTCCCTCTCCCTCTGCCTCTGCCCACATCCACCCTACTAGCACTCAAGTAAATAAACTTTACTACTTTCTCAAGTAAATAAAATCTTTAAAAAAAAGCCCAAACAAAAAACGCTGGGTCTGAGGACAGCAACCTACTGATTCAAACAACTAAAAGATATATCAAATAGATGCTAAGTAGCTCTAAGAATTACACCAAGAAAACATTCATTTGCCCTATTAAAGATATACTTATGCCTAAAAGATTCATTTTGTCTAGTGTTTGGAAGTGAGCAGAAGTCCACATTTAAAATCTATTTTCTCATAAAGTAGATTTTGACCAAACATTTCAATTCAAATTCAATTCTTTCTTTTTAAGACTATGTTTGTATTTGGTCATAGAGATGGGCATCTGTCTAGCATCTACTTAGAGATTCTTTGGCGTCTTTCTCCCCAGTTTTTATGTTCTGTCTCAAATGTAAGTCAAAAAAGAACTCTGAAAGTTTATTCCAGGAAGCAAACAGAGTTGTTGATTTTACTGTTACCACAGCGACTACAAGCTGTATTATGCTTAACTTGCTAGCTGCAGATTGTTAAGTGAATGAAAAAAGCAAAGTCATAAAGTGGACAAAGCTGAAGAGATTAGCCATTATTTCTGTGAACAAAAAGGCCACAAATTCCCACTCTTCATTCATACTGCCGCTTAATTAATGCATGCAGGTAAAAGGAGGCAAAACAAAGGACTAACACAAAAGAATAAAAAGGTTTCTCTTTCATACATTTACACAGAAATTAGCGAAGTTTCGAGGTGTCCATGGCAGGAATGGGGGTGAGGAGGCAGATGGATTCATTCATCAAATGGAATTACTCTAAACTTAAATAACACAGGCAGTCTTTATTTTTGAAAATATTTCATGATCAATGCATGTGAATCAATTCATTTACTTACACATTGACTCTATTAGGTGAATTATTTTCGCATCTTGTTTTGCCTAGTTTATAG
>PITA01004725.1:32767-120000 GCA_004023965.1 Spilogale gracilis
TTTTTTTTTTTCTTTTTTCTGAAGATTTTATTTTTATTTATTTGACAGACAGAAACACAGCCAGAGAGGGAACACAAGCAGGGGAAGTGAGAGAGAGAGAAGCAGGCTTCCTGCCGAGCAGGGAGCCTGATGCAGGGCTCAATTTCTGGACTCCAGGACCATGACCTGAGCCAAAGGCAGACAGATGCTTAGACTGAGCCACCCAGGTGCCCCTGCAGAGAGCAAATTTCAACATGAGCAATCAAGAACCCGATACTGGAATCTGGTAATACTGTCACAAACACAAAATCTACTGTAACTTGCTATTTATGATTATAGATTTCGGGACTGACATTCAACCTGATAATTTCCTAAGCAGGCCAAGCAAAGATACGCAAGCTTTCCCCCTCCTGGCCTTTATCACAAAGAAGAGAGTCAACACAAAGCGTGGGTTCTGTGTGACATGTGCTCTGGTCTCATCCACCAACTTTCTCAGATTCCAGTTCTAGTTTGTGAGAACTGAAGCAAACACAAGAGCTGGGCAAGAAGTCAAAACAGCGAGTGGGTAGAATTCAGCTACGTGAAATATGAAAACTGTCAAGGGAAGAGTCGTTTAACAAAATATATGTAAAAGAAGCATATCTCTATTCATAAAGGCACCCATGATTTCTTGAAGTCTCAAATCTTTGCACAATTTTAATCAACAATTAAATTCTTATATTCAATCCCAAATCATTAAGTCTGCTTCTTGCTTCCCCATTTCTTGTCTGCAGACTGATTTAGAGGAGAGTGCCAGAAAGATTCCAGAGGACATCTTTAGATAATTTAGCTTCACTACCCATATTCAGCTGAAGAATTTACAGAAGATCTAATAAAAGTAATCACTGACACTTTAATAAGAATAGCCATCAGAAAAAAAAAAAAAAAAGTCTGGAAAACTGTAGAAAAATGCTGACAAACCAAAAATAGGTTTTTAGAACTTTCAAAAGCTCTTTTAACTCAAATACATGTGTTAGGGTTTTGCTGTCACTAAGGCTTTTTTTCCATTAGTGCGGTATCTAATACACATTTGAATTTACAGGGTATTTGTATCTGGTGACAAATCCTTTTACACATTAAAAGTGCACATTGCTAAGAAAAAGGTCTTCATTAAAGAGTCTGAATAGGAATAAAACAAAGGAGGCAGACTAACAATTGTTTTTCATTGTGTTTGGTAGCACAGAGTTAATATGCTTAGATGCAAATAACCACAACTCTTTAGCAAAATTCAAGTGAATAAATACCTTAAGTATGAAGACTGAATTTTCTTAAGACCCTTTAGGAAGAAAAAGCAAGTCCTTTCTACAACTGCTAACAGCTATCATTCCTAATCGCACAAAATATCGAAGGGTTAAAATAGGCATAAATTAACTTTATTGTCAATCACTACATACAGAAGAATAATTAACTCAGTATGTTTATTTATCTACTTTTGCTACTTGATTAAATGAATGATTGATGACAGGTTCCTTGTTTTCTTTTCTTCCTTTTTGTCAGTATAAATGATCAGTATGAAACTAAACGGTGACATTAAAATGAAATCATTAGCAACCTAAAATGTGGGGCGACCTAAATGCAAACGCTTCTGTCTCCTTCGCTCCTGAGAAATCTAATCAGATCCCTTCACATGCCAAACAGACATATAATATAGTCGGACGTGTTTCCTAATCAGGTGCTTTCCCCCGATTTCCACTGTGTCTGCTGTGTCTATAATTATGCTAAAGGCCATTCATTTCTCTTAAGGTCATTTTAAATAAAGCTAATTTACAGCATTCTGGGTTCACTGTGGGTGAAATTTATGAACTGTGTTACTGTTTGGCATTTGTGGTCTTACTAAAACTAATGGTAATATCAAGAAGTCCTTGAGGTAGACCCACTCAAAATTAAAATATCAAATAAATGATCAATGATCACTTAAGTAATTTGATTGGTCTAGGATTTGTGATAATTTGATAACATTTGAAAAGGTTATTAGTTCTGGTTCTCTGCAAATCGGGTGACTAGCATTAGCAGCAGAGATCCAGAACATACAATCAATATGGATATAAGGTTGTACCTGTGGAGTATAAGTGACACACGAGACAATGGAGAGTTTTTCTTCCTCCCCAAATCCACAGTCCAGTATTACATGCCCCAGAAACCCAAGAGAAAGTAAGAAAATCTCTGAAAAACCTGTACTTAAATATCTGATTTGTACTGGCTGCTCTTAGGAGCACTGCTTAATCATTATCTAAAATGTTACTGCTGTTTCACAATTTTGCCCTGCAATTCTTTGAACAAGATCATGAAAGGCAGTACCTCCAAGGGACGGTTTAGATAGGAAAAAAAAGAGAGAGAGAAGAGGAAAAGAACACCGGAAGCAGAAGGCAGAAAGAGGTGATACAGAACAAAGTCTGAGAAGTCAAATTACACTAACATAACAACTTTCATTAATCACACAAGGGGTGAGGTTTGCCACAGACATAATTCAGAAGAGAACAATGCAGACGTGGAGAAAAGGTTCAGCAAAGAGCTAATGAGAGCAGGGGATTATAGACCTGACGTGGACAAGTTGCCCCACTATTTCATAGGATAGTGTCACCGTGAAAACCATGAGAAAAAATTCAGTGTGCTCTCAAATTATAACCTCTTAATATAGTTTCATCTTACCAAGAGCTGCAAGTGAGGAAGTGTGTGAGTATAATTTAGTCATGTGTTACACCAACAGAACATGCTGCTGAGCGCGGTGAGTTCCTCCAGCGCTCACGATCTCCACCATGGTCAAGCAAGTTCACTAGGAATAACATCTAGTGAAAGGTCTGAATGTTTTCTGCACGCTGAGTTAATTCACCCACATGCTAACAAAAGCAGTGGTGCTGACATCAGTGGGACCACAATCTAATCAACTGTCTACCTGCCAGTCTCACTCCATCTGTTTTAGAGGTTTGGCTAGAAATGGGCTGGAATGCAATCATCACCTTGATAAGACAACATGGTATGGTTATTAAATGCATACCAATTGTTTCTGTAGGAGTTTTACATGAATTGGGACAGATACAAATGACAGAAAATCATTTTTATTCTTTCTTGTATTTTGTACAGAAACTATTATTAATGGATTCAGGCTTCTTGAGCCCCTTATAATAAATCATGGACCAAACTGAGTAACTTTCACTGGGTACAACTCCTCGGTGTGCAAAGTACCTACATTCACTTAAAGAAACCATCTTGAACATTCGTTTTCCTTATGTATCTTTTGCACCTATAGAGCTGGAGTAATTAAAAATAACTCTATATGCAAAAGGAAAAAGGATCTCATCTCATGAAGTTTTATAGATAACAAAGTAATTATGGATATACAGTATCTCTGCAGGTTTTTCTATCCAACTTATACCAAAAAATGTCTTCATATGCAATAATGACTGGCATGCTGTTCTATGATTTTGGGGAAAGATAATGCATAAGTGTAAAAAAATGATCATATAGATTTACACTTACACATCCAAAAAGTATGGACTAAGTCACTGAAGTACTAGCCAGCCTGAGTAAAGCAAGAGGAATGCAGCAGGGGTCATTTTGTGCCTCCCAATACGTTCCTGAAATATACTGCCATTAGACACAAGTCAGTAACCCAAATTTATTTTTTAGATTTCCATTCCCTCATTTTGAGAAATCTTAAAAGCTCAAGACGTGAATGTAAAATATGAATTTGGGGGAATCATCACTTGCTGCAGTGAAGGAACGCTGTTTTTAGTATCAATTGCCACAGAAATCCTTCACCTTGAGAATTTCTCTAATATGTAAAAAAAAAAAAATGTTTTTGTTAACACATAAGAGAACATCCTAGGAACAATTTCTCTGGCACTTGTCACTTCACAAAATGCAGCACCCCTCCACTGAGGGCCACACTGAGGTCATCAATTGTAATCGTCACTGTAAATCCTTATTAAACTCGGGAAACATCTGAAAAACACTTAACAACTTGAAAGATGGTGAAACAGCTCACTGGGACATTTTAAAAATATACATTCATTAGCAGCATAAAATAACCTATCTTAGGAATATCCCGTCATCACTGGGAGTACTTCTACGTTAGTATATATAAATGCTAAAACTTGGAGACAGCATCCTATAGATGGACTGCAATCTAAGTGGAGCAAAATACTCCTAGTGTGGTAATATGCAACTCCCTTTCACCGAGCAGTTTTTACACCTCCATGGGATATGCAAAGATCTTATTTTTGAAAAGCACCAACCATAACAAAGATCCCAATGGTCTAAACTAGAGGAAGCCTTTGATCGAGTCAGGGAAGCTTCAGTGGTTGTCTCTGCTCTAGAAACACCTCTAGCGAATGAGTCTGTATTAATTTCATGCCATTTTAAATATCTGATTCCATATTTTAAGAGAGTCATCTAATTCCCTCTTATGTAAATATCAAGTAGATGATTGAATAAAAAAAAATACAAGATGAGGGTTCTATCAGCTTTTATCCTCTACTGTTAGGAGAAGTTTGAAGGTGCTTTCCCAGGGAAGATGGGAAAGAGAACTTGCAACTTATAAAAATTCTCTTCTTAACTCCTTTGATAGCTTCAGAACCCAATGCTGGAGTTTCTGGATAACCAGAGTGCAGAGGACATGTGGGAGACTAAACCTAGTTTCACACCAGAAAAACTGCACAGCGTCTGTGATGTTCAAATACTGAGAATTAACACACATTAATTTGGCGCTGGTTGCGTAAATGCTTCTGGCGTTTCCTTCAACACTTAAACTTATTTTCAGAGAATGGACTGCTGTAAAAGAATGCAGGCTCATTAAGAGTTTATTTCCTCAAAATGCTGAAGGATAGCAAGTTTCTTCTGTGAGGAATCAGAAAAACCACGTTTATTTCCTTCGCAGAGGAAAGAAAACACCCCAAAGCTTTTTTTGGTTTTGAGCAAGCATCACAGGTTGGGAAATGAAGGATTTCATCTTGTTGTCACACTCTGCCTTACCTCGTTTCAAGGCTGGCTGTGTTTTCTTTCCACAGAACAAAATTTTAGAAGGAGCAGAAGCCAAATGCTTCAAATGAATGATCAACTTAGGATTCGTCTGAATCTATTCTGCCATGCTGCTCTGCTTAAAAATAGCACCATAAATGCACATCTGCAAAGACCGTGCAACCCCCCCTTTCCTGAATTGTACAAATTATTAGAGTCGTTGACAAAAGATTTTTTTTGTTTAGGGGTTGGTCTGGGCACTCTCTTTGGCAGACTGCCACTTTCCTAGCAGTAGAAATATTGCTTGGAGAAAGCCACATTGTACTGAACAGCTGTTCTGCTAAAACATTGAGCTAGCAACCCAAGAAATGACTGACTTCTCATGTGAAGCAAAACTGTTCCCTCCCTTTGTGCTCATTTAAATCAAAGTACAAAACATTTTCTTCCACGCCGTCTAGTCTTCCCTCCCAATTACGGGCTTTGGGGGGCGGAGGGGGCAGTGTGTGTGACCTGGGAGCCAAGGGAAGCAAAGGAAGCTGCCCCAGTGGCTTGCTTGAACTTTGGCCATGCTACTGTGAGGTTTTCGGGACAGCCACTTCTCATCTGATCCAACCCTTTCTAGAGTCATGCCCCCTGATGCCGAGCGATTTCCTGCAAACTAGATCAGGATCATGAGACTTAAAACACATCTCATTCCAGCCTTCCCTCTGTCTCTGTGAAATGTTAAGATTCTAGAGAAAAGGTACTAGAAGATGATATTCGCTCCTGGTTTTAAGTGCGGTATGTGATTCATGCTCCTGGTTGTTCAAAGTTTACGTCAGATAATAGCAGTACACACAAGTATTCTGTGTCCTACGTGCCATTTGGGTATTCTGTTCAAAATACTCTTCTGAAAAGAAAAACCTTCATAAGCTTACTTGACATCTCAGCGACCACAATTCTCATTAAATGTCACCATGTTTACGGCAGTAACTATATTTATGCATAACGGATTACCCAACGTTTTGCTTAAACCTCTCTCAATGTGAACAACAGCTCACCTTATTATTTTGTGAGCATGTGTGTCCCTCCCGCTAGATTATAAACTCCTAGAGGGTTCAGTTTCTTTCCCTCTTTGCATTCCACACACGGCCTAGTTCGTGTGGCAATGTAGTAAGCACTCAAATACTTAGAGCAGGAACAGGTGAGTAAAATGACAGAGAAACAGGACTCATTCCTGATGTCTAATGACAACAAAAATGAAATGGTACCATAAAACCTAAGGATTTATAGAATATATTAAGATTATATCCTATAAAACTAAAATTCTGAGGGAAGTATCAATTATATCCATTGTTTCGATGAGTCAGCCTTTCATTTCAGATACAGCCTATTTTAAGAATGTTTTTGTCTTTTTATCTCAATGAAATATCCACATATTAAAAATTTGTCTCAACATTTTGATCTCATTGTTTTAAGAATTAGCTTAACATTAAGTTGCCTTAATATCCCCAAGTCACTTAGATACTTTAAGCAACACTCTAAATTTCCTCTGCTCTATCATAAGATACAAGTCAAGACTTTTGACATGTTAGAATCTCCAACTGTATTTTTAAATAAATGTTGTGTATTGACCATCTCTTCCTCCTGATTAATGTCATTTTGGAAACACAATCTTACCAAGCAAAACAAAACAAACACAAGTTAGGTCTGACATGATAAAAATCCTTAAAAGGAATCCTAATATGCCTTTGTTCATTTCTAAACTTCAGCCTCCAATAAAATCTAGGCTCACTGCCGTGTAAGACCAGCTGAATTCTCAAGTCCAGCTACCCCCTCTTCCAGGCAAACTGAGGCCAAAGAACTGTTACTTGCTCAGAGTCACAGAGATCTGAACTTGGAAGTGTGCAACTGTGTTGACCATCAGTATACTCTTAGTAAGGCTCTAAAGACACACAGAAATGATGGAGACTATCAGTTTCCATTGCTTTCACACATTTTGCTGGCCTCGCTGACCTTGCTTACATGCACTGTACCTTTGTTATGGGCTGTCAGAATTCCTTGCAAGAGTCCCTTTCTCTCACCTCTGCAAACTTTTCCAGCAGGTATTTGAATAGCAAACCAATGTAATGACTCTCAACAGAAAGCTTCAGTCTGACTGCCTTCTGGATATAAACAACACTGTAGCGCAGGTTAAACAATTCAACCCAGATTGTTCGGCAACTTTGGAAGTTCCGTGTCCAGAGGAGAGACAATGAAGGGCATGTTAGGTCGGGGCGCAACTAAGAAAACATCACTGCACCGCATTATAAAATGTTCTGTGTATGCCCAGAGAGAGACTTACCTGCATCTGCACCCTCATTTTCTATCATAGCTAGCTAGAACATAGCACATTTTATGCATTTTGTTATGCGATCTTCATGTCTCTTTTCAAAATAGAAAATGATAGCAATTTCGCTTTTATGCTAAAATTCTTATAAAAACCTGGATACTATTCATCTATTTTTATTGAAGAAAGCCAATATTTTAAAGTATTTATGTAAAACCCAAACTGTGTACACAGT
Organism: Spilogale gracilis; assembly: GCA_004023965.1. Taxonomy (NCBI): domain Eukaryota; kingdom Metazoa; phylum Chordata; class Mammalia; order Carnivora; family Mephitidae; genus Spilogale; species Spilogale gracilis. Next base: position 40,285 of record PITA01004725.1, read on the forward strand.
CTGTTTTCATCATCAGTGCTGATATTCAACACAGCCATATTTCCCAAACTGTAAAATTATATACGAGTGATGTACTTTAATTACAAAACACTTCTGAAAAATATATTTTTAAGTCTCTGTAGTGTTTGGGGAAGTGAGGGCGATCAACTCACGAATTTTAATTTCCTCTACTTGTTGGTACAGTAGTATTCACCCTTTGAGCACTTGCTCAACATCCTGTAATGGACGGTCTCAAAGGACAATGGCAGAAGAACACCAAGTGCTTGTGACTGTGTACAGTCTAGTCATATTTTTCCATTTTAGGTATATACGGTTTTGGAGATAGGTTGATTCTACCTGCAAATAACTAATCCAGCTTTAAGCCTGATCTTATTCATTCCAATGTTCAGAGTAACATTGCATTTCTTATACACAAATCCCAAATTTCTTATTTCTAATGGTTTCTGTCAGGATGGTTACAGCCATACCATGCCTTAAGCCCCTATGTGACTCAGAAAGACACCTGATATATTATGTGGGGAAATCAATCAAAACAGTTATTCAACTGAACTAGCCAGCTCTTTGATTAGTCAAGTCAAAATGGCTGAATAATAGTCCTGTGTAGACAAGGCTTTAATCATGTTTCTCTTTAATAAGATCCTCCATCTACAGAAGAATGTGAACAGCCCTAGTTTGGATTGTTTGCTACATTAATTTGAGAAACTAGGCAAAACAATTAGCCAGACCGAGCCAATGACTTAGTAGGATTGTGCGCTTAGTTTTTCAGCCATACACACAAGGCAGAGAATGATATACATCCTTGGAAACCTAGCCAATGATTTACCACCACACCCCTGGCTGACATACAAATTAGTTATCCTGGCCATCAGAGAAAGTGGATTACATGAACACACATTAGCTCTGAATATAAAAACAAGTTTTTCAGAAAGCATGTTACCCACCAGTTATTGTCATCAATATACTTTTAAAACAAATGCAAGGCTCAAACCCTTTACTACTGTAATATGCTGCTTACCATGTAGGTTCTCAAAAAGTCCCTCATTCTCTTTCAGTTCTAAAGCTCTTCACAAAGCTTGGCTAACTAGAGCATGCAGGTCAAATCCAAACTGCTATCTATCTCTATACAACCCATAAACTAAGAATTAAAAAAAATGTTAATAAAAACTCTTGAAATTTCATGGTATGTCCTAATTAGAAAGTTGAGCATCCACAAATAAAGTTTTAATGAAATACAGGCATACTCAGCTCGACCTGAGAGCCTGTGGCTGCTCTTGCCCTCTAATGGTGGAGCTGAGTAACAGAGACTCCATGGCCCACAAAGGCTAAAGCATTTACTATCTGGTCCTTTCCAGAATACATTTCCTGACCCCCGTCCTAGAATCCGTTAATGAGTTTCTATCTTGGCTTTCTAACTTTCCCTTTTGGGTGATCTCTGGGCAGAGTGGGAAAAACTAGACAATTTAACACTAGTTATAACTTAGGTGAAGAAAGGAGGGAGAATAACCAGGGTCTACAACTGTGCTCACATGACTCCTTATTAAGGGAAATAGGTCATTTATTAACTTAAGAAAACTGTATAACCACTGAATCAACTCTCTTTCTTCAATATCTTGATTGACATTAAAGTTGTCAGTTAATCACATTTCTTAAGTAATATGACCAGTAACAATGCCCTAGAGAAGGGTGAGCCTATGAGCACTCAATAGCGACCAGGTGAAAAAGCAGGAAACTGGGGCAGACAAGTTTCCATTTTGGAAGAGGTTTTAAAGGTTTAGTGCTTTTAAAAACAAACAAACAAACAACAAACAAACCAAAAAAAACCTTTTTATTTTGGAATAATTTTAGATTCACAGAATTGTTGCAAAGTTCAACAGAGAGTTCCAATATGCCCTTCACACAGTCTCCCCTAATTTTAGCATGTAATGCCTTCAATGATCTTTTTCATTGACTTATGACTCCTTTGCTTTTGAATAACCTCAAAATCTTTTGTGAATTTGAATACAGTAACATTTGATCTAAAAAGGGCTGGTCTGTACACGTGAGCCAGGTATGTGCACTTACGTTCATGTGCCATACAAGTGGGGAAGGAGATACCTACACAGACAGCTGGTGACCTGTGCTGAACTGAGAAAGGCAATTCTCTTCATCATGGAGGAAAAGGTACTGAATTGGGATTCCAGAGGTCCAAATCCTAGTTCCAAGTCTGCTATTGACTTTGTTTCTATCACTAAAGTTCTTTCTCTATCAGTTTTCTCAACACAATAGCAGGAAGACCTAAACAGATGATCTACACAATCTTGAAGCCCCAAATTCTTTTGGCCTTCTTTTCCTGCCCAAGCACTGACATTTGCTGACATATTATGGCCCCAGAAAGGATGTGAAAAGCTGCAGTCAATCAGCATTCAAAGCCACATTCGTTTTACAGGTGGAGGTCACCACATGCTTATTAAGGCACAGCCAAGAGTTATGCACAGTATCTGGAAAGCTGTTTCTGAAAATTAAAGCCACAATACAATTTCAATCATATAAAGCAGTCAGAGGTGACTCCTTCTTTGCTATACCCATGAAATATTGTCATCTGCAGAGCACTGAAACTATATATTGTGCTTTGCAAGAGGTGATAGGGCTAACACAAACACGTTCAAGAAGTCCAGCCCTAAAGAACAGGGCACATAAACTTCAAAGTCCTAAATAAGTGAGTACAATGTAGTAGAAGGCAATGCCATCACTAAAATATTACATTACCGAGAACTTAAAATAAGTTGAATGTGACATGGAATGCAAGGATGTTCCCTACAATTTTTGCCAAGAGTAAAAAGCGATTCAAAAATATAGAAAGTTTTAGATTCATATTTTGTCTATGTCATATATTTGGCACTTGGCTTATTTAAAATTTCATTGTATGCTGTTATTTTCCTCTTTTTATTTATAATGATTTATGTATGCAAATCTTGATAATCAACAGATAAAATCTGTTAAGAGAAGGAACTATATCAGGTGTTTTTGAACCCAAAGCACCAGGGAGATGTGATACCTTCCTGTAAAGGGGAATTAAGTAAAAGAGCAGGAAAACAGAAATATTAGCAGAATAGGAGAAGTTAGAGCATGTGACTTTTGAAATTACTAAACAATAGCTTTAAAACCCCCAAGGGCCTCAGGGGAAGCTCATTTGAGACTATAGTGCTAAATCCTTTCTAAAAAACTGGGATTTGGGATTTGAGAGTGAGTAATCAGACCAAAACCATTCACAAAAAGAAAATTCATAGGAGAAACTGTAGACTAGAGAGGACTTTCTAATCTAGGTCATATTGTTTATTTAATTTTACTGAAAGCTCTCATCTTCCTTCTTTCCTCCCTCCCTTCCACTTTTATTTCTCAATAAATGGTAAATACCTCCAGAGCCAGGACTATGCCTTATACTTTCTCTATATGGCCCCACAGCAGCCAACAGAGGACTGAGAGGAGATTGAGAGAAAATACTCAACTATTGGTTAAATAAACTTGAATTTTTACACCCAAGACACGGGCTTCTTGAGACTATTGTTTTTAACGGTCATCTCCTTAGCCTGTGTATTACATGAGAGAAAAAGGTTGGCAGAAGGCAGCTCATCATGGGGCAGGGGGTACCACACCTCCTAACTCTTACTTGATACACTATTGTTTTCCCTTTGGTTTCACACTATTCCCATCATTCTCCCTCCATTTTTCTTCTGCCCTTCCTTTTTCATTCTTTTCTTTCTTCATCCTAGCCTATGACTTAGACCCACTCATAGTTCTCATTGGTATTATTCAGCTCACTAATAGCTATCCCAAGATAGAAAATGGTATTATATAATTTAAAAACATGGTTAAATACTTCCTTTCCTGGGCCCTACACGTGGAGATATGGCCATGCATAAGATGTCCCACAATGGTCCCTTAAATAGCTCACAGTCTAAAGACAGAGATAGGTATAGTAAGAAGCAAATTATGAATTGATACTAAAGGAACAAGACTAGCAGCAACGTATAGGAACAAATGATTAATGTTCTGAGGAAGGAGAGATTTACCCGAGAAAGTGACATGTGAGCTGGGCTCCTAAGGATGAATAAGGATTCAGCAAAACCAGAAGGAAAGGGGTATTCTGGTTAGTTGATGGGATGTACAAAAGTACAAACATGTGGTTTGAGGTATTCAGTATTGCTAGGAACAAAGAAGATAACAGCAGATAGAGGGACAGACTGATGAATCCCGATGCAGAATGCAAAAGTACTTGTGTACTCTTCCAGCCACATTTCCAAAGTCTCCACAAAAAACTCTGGAAGAAGTCTTCTGTATTTTGCTCATCCCTCTTACTTGTTTGCCTTCACCATGAAAAGAGACTCTCCCACATCTCTGCTGTCCCCCGACAGGGGCAAACCTGAGCTGACCCCTGAGGAAGAAGGCAAGCCCAGCCAGAGCTGGGGCAAGAAGTAAAGCAGTCAGCTCAGCTCAGCCTAAATCTGCCCACCCCCAGAATGACCCAGAGCAACCCCAGGGGTCAAGGCCATGTGGTGTGTGGCTGACATGCTCTGATGGCTCGCTGCCCTGACAATGGCCGACTGGCACACAGGAGTAGGCACGTGTTCTCGGCCATCGCACTCCCGACCAGGCTTCCCCTGAATGGGCGTTTGGAGTTGAGGGTGGCTCTGGATGCACACCGGTGCCAGAGACCAGCCCAACTCTCTCTGCCAGGGCCGTGAGGCAGGGAACCAGCAGCACCTTTCCAGGCTTCATGCTGAAGGAGGACCAGGCTCCCCCTCTGTAGACACGGGAGCTCTTCCTGAGAAAATGCAGAACTGCACAGAACTACAGCCTCAGACAAGTACTCTGCCCCTTTGAGGCCACATTTCTCAGAAAGCCCTTCAGGTCCGGGCTCAGAGAGCACAATCCTGGGCAAGCGTGAAGATATCAACAAGGTTTGTGCTCTCATAACGTAAATAAAATAAAGTGAAAGGCCCGTTCTTCCGTGGACGGCCTTCAAAAGTCATAAATTCACTAAGAAAGATCTAAAAGGATAACAACATGTAATTAAAGAGCCTTTCTGGACGCATACATAAGAAAAGGCAATTATATCCCATCATATTTCTGAATAGTAGTAAAATCTGGCACTTGTTGCCAAAATAAACAGGCATGAACACTGGCAGCTCAGCATTTGGATGGCCCCATTTCCACTGCTGCCACCTCTGACTTTGAAGATGTTGTATGTATGTATGCATGTATGTATGTATGCATGTATGTATTTGAGAGAGAGAGCACGACCACAAGTGCGGGGAAGAGCAGAGGCAAAGGGAGAAGCAGACTCCATACTGAGCACAGAGCCTGATGCAGGGGTTTGATCCCAAGAGCCTGAGATAACAACCTGAGCTGAAACCAATATCTGGACACTGAACTGAAGGAGCCACCGAGGTGCCCCATGGTGCCACCCATGACTTCAGATTGAGGTAAGGGAAACCAAAGACTAAAGCAGGGAGTTGGGCCCCCAGTCTACTGAAGGTGGTGGAGGGAAGAATAGTAACCAAGTAAGAATCAAATCACTATTTTTTATCCTGCTCTCCTACCCCTATGGGGAAGCTTTTGTTCAGAAACTAAGGGTTTAGTCTGCATACTATCATCTGCCTGCATAAAAAGAAAGAATAGCACAGGTTGATGTACATGCCATGCAGAAATTGCATTTCATGTGTTTTTGTTTTGTTTTGTTTTTAATAATGAAGAAGAGGACACTTGCCCTCAAGTCCAAATGTCAGTTGCTACAAGTAAATGGCTGTCAGTATACCATAAAACGTCTGAACAGGAACCGGAAGAGCTGTGAGCTGCTCCAACCAAGAACAATCAGGCAGACAGTTTTGGATTCTCTACCTTCTCTGGAAACAGAATCATTTTTATAAAATGCTATATAAGTTTAGGGAACAACAAGTATAGTAACTCAGTGTTACTCTGAAAGATGTCCTATACTCAGTTGCTACACATGACTATTTTAAACTATTTTAATCTATACATAACTATTTTAAACAGCAAACATGATTGCTCAAGTAACAGTCTGGTCTTTGGCTCTGGGCAGATCACTCGTTCCTTAAATAAAGACCTGCGGGTGTCTCCTGTCAGAAATAGCTACTTCTGGGGCAACTGGGTGGCTCAGTTAGTTAAGTGTCTGCCTTCAGCTCTGGTCATGATCCTAGGATCGAGCCCACATCGGGCTCCCTGCTCCACAGAGAGCCTCCTACTCCCTCTCCTCTGTTTGCCTCTCTGCCTACTTGTGCTCTCTATCTTTCTGTCAAGCAAATTCAATAAAATCTTTAAAAAAAAAAAACTGCTTTCATTAAAATAAAAAAAATAGAAAATACCTACCACTTCCTTCATGATAGGAACCCTATATAGCAAAGGAAAAGTCTATGCAAATATTAAAGTTCTTCCCTGTGTTCAGTCAATTTTAATCAGTTGTCTTGTAATATTTTCAACAGTTTCCTTCAAAAGGCTAAAAATGTCTTACATTTTATATATCTTAGCACTGTTGCCTGTCACACACATACGCAAATTGTTGTCTAAAAACTGCGATGCTTAAATTGAAATAAACTTATGCTTACAGCGGTAAATATTCCTGGATTAATAGAGTTGTAGTAGATACACACCAAAAATTGACTGAAGTCCATGATATTAAAAATACAGAAAATTTATCTAGTTTTTAGCAAATGTCAAATCAGCAGCTATTGCTTTTAAGATTAATAAAAGATATAATGGTTTCTAGATAGCCTCTAAATAGAGATTACTATGAATGGAGAAGTGATTTACCAACAGTCACCACAATGAGATTTCTTTAAAGGTTACAATCATCAGTTATTTAGCTGAAACACTGCTGAGAATGTCTGGTCATTTCTTGAATAATGCATAATGTTCATTGTAGATTTGATCTGTATTATAACAATACAGATATTTCTAAAATAATGGAAAAAACTATCTGTTACCTTCCAATTGTTTAACATATCATTTCCATGAAGTAATTGACTCAGGACACATTACACACTGTCACCCAAGTGTTCTTTCTGCAAGCATAACTTGTAATAATCTATACACAATGGGCATCACAAAACAAACTCATCAACCTTTATAGACTTTTAAGAAAAGATGTGATGAATACAGGGCAGAGGGAAGGACCTTTCTGAAGCAGTAAATTAAAATGATTAAGTTTCCATATAGTTGTGTGGGACAAATTTAAATTCAAGCTTTGAAATTTAATTATTAACATGAACAACTCATCACATTAAAAAAAATTGCCTACATCGTGTAAGTACTTTTCATATAAATTTCCAAATGCCTTTAGGTTTATTCAAGAGACTGCTTGGAGAAGCACAAAGTATAATGTCTATCGTTTTATTGTTGGATTATGAAGTGCTCTTCACATGCTGCTGCAGGCTATTTATATAAGCTTGTTTATCCACATGAACTTTTTCAAGGGCACAACACTGAAGACCTTAATAAATTAAAATGAATTTCTTTTGATGTTGTTTCATGAATGTTTGATCAGAATAAGTAACAGGTTTGCATTAAAGAATGGGAGGAGAGCAATAAAATATACGTATACCACACTGCAGCTGACGGAAGGTGCCCACTGCATTCCTAGCAACCTTAAAGAGCCATGACCACCTGGACATAGTCACCGTGCTTATACCACTATCACCCATTTGTAGCAATGGGAGTACATGTCTATCAAATTGGATGCTCTGCCATCATCTGCATGGAATTTCCAAAATAATCAAATCTGTTATCTCCTTCCAGCTTCCTAAACATCCATCTCAACCTTCCCATTTCTCTCACTGACATCACCATGTCCGTCCATAGACAAAAATGGCCATGACAGCAGAGATCGTATTTTATCTTTTGTATCTATCTTTATCATAAATAGTTAGAGAGTTTAATTGATTGAGGTCCACAAAGTACAAATGATTTATCAGTCCTCGTCAAAAGCTGTGAGAATCCCAATCTGGAATATTCAATGAAGGGGATGCAAATCAAGTATCATTTCTAGAAACAATACGATGTGATCAAGCACTAGACAGAAAGGGAAGACAATGGATTCTCATTTTAAATCAAATAATTGGCTTCAAACTGTTTCTAGATCATTTCCCTCATCTGTAAATGAGGGCATGGCTCTACATGAGCTAAAATTTTACATCTCTTAGAGGTCATGATTCTGAAAGTAAGCCACGTTATCACCTCACAGAAGAAGGGACAGAACATGGAACCATTTTTCTACTTTGGTAACGCCCACTACCAACTCCTTTAAATTGAAAACATGGAAATAAAGGATAACCACATTAAACAGGATAAGCCAAGTCTAGTCCCTTAGTCGATGCATTTCAAAGTGAGACCCAAGCATCTATTTTGCACCTTCTATGGCTTCTGTCCTGTTCATTACACTTACCCTTTTCACCGTGTGTGGTTTGAAATAAACATGATGACAGTCTCCTGAATAAACTCTTACAGATACAGCATGCCTACTAAGATGATATTCACATCTTTCGCTTGGGAAAATTGGCTATAACTTCAGCATCTGGAACATAGACTTGACATCTATATTTTTAAGGGCAGACGGGTCATAAAAGGGCAGCATGAGTGTGCTTTGGTTTATTCCTACTTTGCTACCTTATACTAACATCCTGCCCTTAAAGCTAACTCTTGTATATTCTTCTCTACCTCCCAGTGTCATTCTTCTGCTCTAGAGCAAGATTCTGGGAACTATGGCTCGTGGGCCAAGTCTGGGGGCAGCTGCCTGTTTTAAGTGCGGTTTTACGGGAACACAGTCACACCCTGTTGTTTACATGTTGTCTATGGCTGATTTCATGCTACAGTGGCAGAGCTGAAAGCCTCTCAAAGCCTACAACAGTCCCTATGTAGCTCATTACAGAAAATATTTGCCCTGCTCTAGAAGAAACCAACCTGTCACAATTTAAATTCTAATTTTCCTTCTTTCCTAAGCCTAAGGAACACAGTTTGTGAGTACCCATGTAGAGATATGAACAAATTCACACATGCGTATATATGTGATTGCACCTCTTAGTCAAGAGTCAATAGTCACTGCTTTTGATCCTTCATTTTAATTTGATTCCTCTAAGAGGTTCCAGCTCCCCACAAGAACCTGTTTCTCCAATAGCCAGGAGTACAGGGAATTCAAAGGTAGTTGTCAAGGTGTAATCACTTAAAGAAGAAGGGCCATATGTACCCCAGTGTTCATAGCAGCAATGTCCACAATCGCCAAACTGTGGAAAGAGCCGAGATGCCCTTCAACAGATGAATGGATAAAGATGATGTGGTCCATATAGGCAATGGAATATTACTCAGAAAGGATGAATACCCAAGTTAAGCATCAACATGGATGGGACTGGAGGAGATTATGCTGAGTGAAGTAAGTCAAGCAGAGAAAGTCAATTGTCATATGATTTCACTTACTTCTAGAAGATAAGGAATAACATGGAGGACATTAGGAGAAGGAAAGGAAAAGTGAAGGGGGTGGAAATCGGAGTGGGAGATGAACCATGAGAGACTATGGACTCTGAGAAAGAAACTGAGGGTTTCAGAGGGGAGGTTGGTGGGGAGGATGGGTGAGCCCGGTGATGGGTATTAAGGAGGGCACGGATTGTGTGGAGCACTGGGCGTTATACGCAAACAATGAACCATGGAACACTACATCAAAAACTAATGATGTACTGTATGGTGATTGACATAACACGATAAAAATAATTAATTAATTTTAAAAAACCTAATTTCTTCCCCCAGTGTTGCCTACAATTATACCAAATGTCCAGTTTTATGCCCACCAAGGTCTAGATGCAAGGTCAGAAACTAGCAGATCCTTTAAGTCTAATGCCTTGACGAACACACCCATAAAGGTAGAAAAAAGTCAATGGCCAACACCACATATACACCAATAAACAAAAAAAAGCATGCATATTCATAGGCTAAACAGGCTATAAATTACTAAAAGTTTCACTAACACAAAAGAAAATACCTCTCTTACGTATCAGAGTGAGAAAGGCCTAAAAGCCTTTAATTGTTTTAAGAATGACTATACCAAAGATTTGGAGGACAAATAAATGTTTATAATTAAACAGCTTTTAGACAATATGTATAGAGACCTGAAGCATTAATATGTGAATTGTTTATCAGCCAATAAAATCATTACTCAAAATGCCTACCACAGTTGGGTTCTGCTCCCCTCCTCTCTTTGTTACTAAAGACAAGAAGTATTAGTTTCACACTTTAACAAATATTCTTATACTCCACCCATCAACAATAATTTGCATGTATTAGCATAACACAAATTAAACCCAAGAAGCACTTTAAAGTAAATCATCTCATTCTCATTTCTCTGAAACCTTATATAAAGTGATAGAATATTTAGGCTGACAGACTTTTGGAAAATAAAAAAGAAATAGAAGAGTTTTATTTCACCTTCACATGGTGTCTTTCTCATGCAGAGTTCAGATTTCCACATTTGTATCCCTTTAAAGGATTTGATATGCAGGAAAAGAAGAAAGGATGATGGTAAACATTTCATCTTAGAGACACCTACAGACCACTATATTCCAGAAGAAACAGGGGCGTAAAACTTACCTTTGACTGATGTGTTAGGTGGAGGGCCTTCCATTCGCAAGTTCCACGGAGGGTCCCCTTGGTTAGCAAAGTCCCTCATTTTCAGATAACTAATTGTAAGTCGAATGATGGATGCCTTGTCAAGCTGGCTAGTGATGGCTGCAGGAAGAGGCAACAACTTGGCCAATTCATAGAACTCAAAATTTTCTTTTCCCCGGCGGGACCGAGCAGCATCTCGGGATTTCTCCTTTCTCAGTGCTTGTAAACTGCAATCAAAGGAGTGAAAAGTCGTTCTTTAGAACATGTACTTCTGACATCAGATAGAAATTGTTTCCTTTTTACTTCCATTCTTCCCCACTGCAAAAATCTGCCAAAATCTTCTTCCAAATTCTAGGACCACAGTAAAATAAATTCTAGACCATGTGCACTAAAACCGCAAATTCTACCTCTGAATGTACATGCCACCAACTTATATGCAATGAATAAAAGTAGTCTGCTTATTCGGTTTTTTTCCCCTCTTTTTGACCATGCATTAAGATATGTTCTTTGTTTCTAAGACCTAAGATTTACAGGTTAAGTTGGATGTTATCAGGGATAAGCAATTGAAAAGATGAAGTTAGTATTCCTATATCTATTCTCAGGCTAATGATTTTGTTCATTTAAGTATTATCACTATAGGATCTTAAGCTATCAAAAGCATCCATTTTTAAAAATGTATTTCAATTATTACCTTGGGGAAAAAGGGTAAACACCAACATTTTATTTGTTGATTCTGTGACTTGTGTCCATGTGCTTTCAGCACTCAATAAGGACCACGACCTTAAGTCAGATAAAGAACACATCCCACTGAAAATGAAGATTTAAGTGTAGCTTTATAAATGTGCTGGCAATTGGTTGATAAGAGAAAAACTTTAATTCCTTATCAATGAATATACATTAATAGGTGGATAGATTCTCTAAGATACTGGAGAATAAAATACATCACCCAGAAAAGTCAAGCTTTAAGATAATATAAATTTAATGTTAAAAGATAAAGCCCTGTATGGATTATTAAAATTTATCAACATTATTGACATATTACTTCACAGAAGATGCAACAGGTGGGATCCAGCATTTTCCTTTAACTATTCATGTGTATTTCTATTTGAAGTTTGTTCACATTGCTGGGGGCAGAATCGGGCACAACTAAAGTTGAGTTTGAGCGTCTGACACAATTCCACCTACTCTGAATTGTTCTGTTTTATGTCTGACAAGAAATAAAACCCAAATCAGGGGCACCTGGGTGGCTCAGTTGGTTAAGCCACTGCCTTCGGCTCAGGTCATGATCCCGGAGACCCGGGATCGAGCCCTACATCGGGCTCCCTGTTCTGCCGGAAGCCTGCTTCTCCCTCTCTCACTCCCCCTGCTTGTGCTCCCTCTCTGGCTGTGTTTCTCTCCATCAGATAAATAAAATCTTCAAAAAAAAAAAAAAAACAAAACCCTAAATCAGACCCTGATGTTAAGTAATGGAGCACTATTTATAGTATCAAGGTGCTACTAAAATCATTTATAAGTATCCATTGGGTGGAACTCTGAAGGCATTTTAAAAATCTTTGAATCTAGTTTTCTGGTTTCCCATTATAAAATAACAAGAGAGAAACAAGCAAGGAAGCAAGACCAGAGCAATAGAGCAAAATGAGTTCAGCAATATGGTTCCAATTCCTATTAGTATAATATGAACAGTAAACACTTCATATCACTTTATAGCATACCTGACGTTTTTCTAGTAGAAACACTGTATTTATTGCAGACACTTAGAATATCTTATTGAGTCTACATAATTCAAGTAATGCCATTACACTCTGGTCAAATACTTGCTAAGCCAATATCCCAACCGGTTTCACTCTACTAATAAAATATTCTAAGGATACCTGGGTGGCTCAGTTATTTAGTGTCTGCCTTTGGCTCAGGTCATGACCCAAGGGTCCTGGCATCAGATCCTGAATCGAGCTCCCTGCTCTGCAAAGAGCCTGTTTCTCCACTGCCCATCACCACCCACCCACCCCCGGCCCCAGCTTGTACCCTCATGTTCTCTCTCCCTCTCTCGTGCGCGCTCTCTGGTAAATAAAAAAAAGTATCTCTACATTAGCTAAGTAATCTATTTCTCAGAACCAGACAAGTTAACATTATCATTTTCAGCATCAAGGCAGTCCCAGATGACACACCTTTGTCGCTTGATGTCTCAAGAGTTAACCTCAGGCAGAAACATCACTAATTTACAAGGAAAAGACAAGGTAATGCCACTTATTTCCCCAAATCGTGGCTAATCTTCGGGCAATTTTATAAATAGTCAATTCTGGCTTCTTGAAAATTATGTAAATAAAGTGAGAGATGCCTTAAAATCTGACAAAGTTTGAGAATAACCAGGGTCTAAGGTTAACATCTTTGGACAAAAGAACCATTCATACCCCCTCCCTTTATAAAGTAAAGGCTCTCTATGCAACACCATTTAGGTCAGCTGTGCCCAAAGAACGATATCCTTTGACATGTTTTCTCTACCACTTGTAGAGCGCAGTAGTTCAAGGTCAGTGCTTTGCTCTGTGTTCCTGTAATCCAACAGTACTCCAGAAGGTAGGCTAAATGTACAGTTTCTGTTGTTGTTGCTGTTCAGTAAGTGACTGTGATGGAGCTCTAGAGCAGAGGCTATAAACCCAAGGGCTCCCCAGGCTAAGGTAGGGAATGTCAATGACTGAAGTGGACTGACGGCCACTGTGGGGACCTGGGGGACAACAGCTCAGGGAAAGGGACAGCGTGCACAGTTTCAGGTGACTGCTGTTCTAGAGGAAGGCACACCTGCTGTTGCCAGATTTCCAGGGTTGTTCTTTCTAGAAAACAAAATCCTAATTTCTATATGACATTTCCAATTTTGTTAAGTTTTAATTTTATGCTAAGTAATTAAAGTTTTAAAAATAATGCAAGCCTAATAAAACATGTCATTTGGCCAATAAATGAGCAGGGATGCATTTTACAATCAGGTAAGAATTTGGGAGGCCAATTTTGAAGGTAGTTTTACATGGATTTCCCTTGATACATCTTGCTTAAAGAATCTCAGATGGGTTCATTTGTTATCTAAGTAATATTACCAACATTTATACTAGGAATTTCTCTGTTCAACCAAAGCAAGTAGAAGATTAGGTCATTACTTTGAAATTGATATTAATGCACAGACTTCTCAATAATTTAAGGAAAAAAAAATAGTTCTATGGAAGGAGGTAAGCAAAACCGAAGATCACACAGAGCAATTCAATGGGCTCCAAAGGCTAGGTAGAAGAGGAATGACTTCCTATTTCCACTCCAAGGAGGCAAATACAGGGACACTAATGCCTCAGCGTGCCTTGCCTAACCAAGTCCTTGCCTAACCTAACTCTGACACTTGACTTATCTAGAATACCATTGGCCCTGGGGCTCCTGGTTGGCTCAGTGGACTAAGTATTTACCTTAAGCTTTGGTCATGATCTCGAGTCCTGGGATCAAGCCTTATATTGGGCTCTCTGCTCAATGGGGAGTCTGCTCTTTCTCTGGCCCTCACCCCACTCTTATGTTCTCTTTCTCTCAAATAAACAAAATCATTATACATACATACATACATATATACATACATACGTACATACATAAAAACCACTGGACGAACTTACTTCATGTGTTCCTTCCTGACCCACCTTTTTATTGTTTCTCTCTTCTCTGCCACTACTCTTTTTTTTTTTTGGTTAACTCTAACACTGTATGTTACCCTACTGGAGTAATCATCTTGCCCATAATCTTATTAACAACGGTTTCCATGAATTTCCATGATTCCCATATCACAGCATTATACAGACACCACAGTTCAGAAGACTTTTAGAATAACAGCACTGTGTCTAAAATAAGTAGTAATTGGTTTTGAGGGCAAGAGCAGTAAAATACAGTCAAAGGATTATAAAGGTTATAGAGATACTGATAGAAGAGATTAAACTAAAGACCTTAAGACAATGGCACAGATTGTGGATTAAGCGTATCCTGCTTTTACTAAGTACAGCCCAGTTGTAATTCTCAAATGGAATTAAGGACATTAAAACTTAAACTGTTTATTTGTATATTCTGTCTTAAACCAAAAACTATCACTGTACTTCTAGAATACCAAAGAAAGAATGTACCAGTTGTACACAAATAAAACGTAAAGTGCTGGGGTTCCTGGCTGGCTCAGTCTGCCTCTTGGTTTTGACTCAGATCATAATCTCAGGCTTCTGGGATGGAACCCTGGGTCCTGTTCCTGCTCAGCAGGGAGTCTGCTTGAGATTCTCTCTCTCCCTCTGTGCCTTCCTCATTTGCACACATGCACTCGCCTCTCTAAAATAAGTAAATAAAAATATGTTTTTAATATTATGTTGCTGCTCTCTGCCACCTAAAAAATTTTTTAACCTCAGATCAACAATAAGTTACTCCCTGGGTCCAAACTTTCCACTGCTCTCATGTTCTTCCACCTAGTCTTTGGATAACTGGGAAAAAAAAAAAAAAGACTCTTCCTTAATCCTAAGCAAATCAAAATTTCAAATTCGGATGACAGTATTATCATCCTCACCAATAATTACCACCAACAACAAAACAACAAAATCAATAATCTCAAAAGAGACACGTGCATGTATTTTTAATTTAGCTATTTATAAATAAATCTGGAAGTCATGTAAAATTATGTGTATATTTTGGGGGAAGATAGTAAATGATTTTCAGAATCTCCAAAGGGCTTCTTCACAACCAAAAGGGTAATGATCTAATATCTAGAATTTCCTCTCATAAAACTGATAAAGTTGGTTCCCCCACTCTTTTTGTCATTGCTGTCACCATAATTAAGTCTCCTTAACATCCATGCCTGGTTAAAATAATATTAATGTAGGTTTCTGCTTAATACCTGGCAACAAATTTTTACATGTTTCTGAATTTGTACCTTTAAGCATAGATAATAACCAATCAAAAAATTAATAATGAAGATTTAGAGAACAGGGCTTATTGAAAGAAATTCTTTTTTTATTAATTGAAATGATTTCAACTTTTTAAAGTCTTTTATCCATTTATTTGTCAGAAAGAGAGAACACAACTAGGGGTAGTGGCAGGCAGAGGAAGAAGCAGGCTCGCTAATGAGCAAGAAGCCCAATTAGGGACTCAATTCTAGGACCCTGGGATCATGACCTGGGCACATACTTAGCCCGACAGAGCCACCCAGACATCCCTGAATGAAATTCTTTTAATCCTTTCATATATTTCAAGTTCCCTGGCAAGCTATGTGTTTTGTGCAAAGAGTCCTGATGAAGGAATTGCAAGACCCACCCTGGTAATTCATAGGCATGCCATAGGCTTAACGAATTTCAGCCTCAATGTTATCATCTTACAACATGAGTATGGCAAATGACTCTCCTGAGATCACCGCGATGGCTCCTATGATCATTTCCATGGGAGTATATGGTAAACACGAAACAGTGAACTTCTAAAACAATTCTAGATTTTAAAAATTAAGATAGCTTGTAAACTCTAAATGTAGTAGAGTCCACCTTGGAGTTTTACACAAAGAAAAATTTTAAGTTGGAATTAGGAATTCTGAAAATACAGTCACTCCATCCTTAAACCTTGTTGGAAGCCACAGGAGTTAGTAGTGTGGGCTCTGCGGCCAGGCTGTGGGTATTCACACCCTCATACATTTACTATCCTGGCAACCTTCTCTAGGGCTCTCAACCTCCTTAGGCCTCGATTTCCTCACCTGGAAAATGGACACGATTATAGTTCCTACTTCATAATATTCTTGAGAGTAATTGAGCTAATACAGGTAAGTGAAAAAATGCCTGTCATATGGTAAACAGTAATAACTACATAATAACTATGATTATAATACTTATAAAAGTTTTTTTGGGGGAAAAAGCCCGACTGTCTGAATCCTAGTGCCATATCTGATTACCATCCTTTTCTCCATAATTCTTCATAATTTTACTGACCAGGCTTCATTTATACCCTTTTTTTCCCCCTGAGTCTAAGTAAGCATCTATAATTCTAAACACCTGTTTTCTTTCTTCATTCATCCTCTCAAACTCCCTTCTCTATTGCCAATCACGACCTTCATTTTGGTAAATTTAATTTTCCATGTAGTGACAGTGGAAATTGAACCAAGGGGAATAAAATCAAAGACCTAACGTTAACTTGCTAACAACCTTCAAACTGCCTGTTTATTAAAGTCCTTTCCTGTTCTCTCAAATCATGATTAGTTTTCTTTGATGCCTCTCTCAGCATGTCTTCCACATTACCAGAGGGTAGTGGTTAAATGCATGGATTGTGGAGACACAACGCCAGTATTTGAATCCTGGTTCTAGAACTTAATAGATTTTGTAGACTTGAGCAATTTATTTAATTTTCTGCCTCAGTTTCTTTCATCTGTGAAATGGGATGATGATATTATCTGTTTCAAATCGTTCTTTTTGGGCACCTGAGTGGCTCAATCATTAAGCATTTGCCTTCAGCTCAGGTCATAATCTCAGGGTCATGGGATCAACCCTGTATTAGGTTCCCTGCTCAGTGGGGAGCCTGATTCTCCCTCTCCCTCTCCCACCCTCCCTCCTGCTCTCACTGTCAAATAAATAAATATTTTTTTTTAAAAAAAAGGTTCTTGTTGAAATTGAGTTAATTTTTTATAAAATATTTAAATGGTGACTGACACATAGTAATACTATATAACATATAGCAAATGAAAACCTAAACTTGTTTCACGCTGATTGTCCTATGGTTTGAGGTCCACAATACTCATTTAAAAAGTACACACTGCTCTCACCGGTATGATTTCTAGTCACTGGTTCTGACAGATCACATTGCATACTTAAAGCAAAATAAAACTTTATTGCAAAGGTACTGATTTTTTATTATAGTCTTCCTTATGTGTATAGTCTGTTGTATACCACAGCTATATTTAATGAGTTTTCAAATAACACATATTCTATTAATGGATGATTGAAGGTTCATAAATCAATGATTTTCTTACTAGGAGTAATAAGTGACCATTTTTTAGTTCACTAAAGGAGAAAAAAATCTCATTCAGTTGCAAGGCAACAAACTGTGTGTGTGTGTATACATGTGGTTGTATAACATCCAAACACTTGTTAAAGGAATGAATTACTCAGAAGAATTGTGAAAACTTCTGCAAAAAAAACTTCAAAATTTCAATGAAAATTATTGGTCCTAATCATCTTATGGGTATTCCTGGCAGAAAGTCATCTTTCAAAACCTCACAAAAATAGAAATTCTCCTTGATGTCAGACAAAAACCCCAAATCCAGGACCATGGAGAGCTCACCCACACAGCCTGGTTAAGTGGGGAAATTGTAAGCATCAGCACCACCTGCTGCTTTAGCTTCTACATGGGCGGGGGGAGGGGGTGGCAGGCAAGGCTAAATAATGAAGTTCTACTTGAGACAGAAGCAAGCAAAAGATAACAACGGAGGGGGGAAAAAAGTAAAAAGTTGAAGAACAGGCACTGCCACTACCACAAAGCCAATATTATAAAATTGACTCAGTATTAGCAATCTCTCTGAAGCTGCCAAGGAACTGGATAAAGATGTCAATTATTAATTGGGCCACTTGTCCATGGTGGAAAAAAACAGATAACTTTGCACTTAAAGATTCATTCAATTAAAAGAGGTAAGTTATCCTTTGTGGCTTATCAAATTTAGCTTTGCAAAATTGATTACTTTGATTTCCTACTTCACAGAAATAGTTATGACAATTATGGAAATAATATAGCTGGAGATCTACAGAGGATAACAAGGAGCAAAATAATTGTCACAGAGCAACAACAAAAGTAAGTCAACTTAAATGTTTCTTCCTTTCCAATGACTTCTTCATAGCCAGATTTTTATCAGTTCTTCCCATATAATTTATGACTGTGTGTGTGTGGACCAGCTCCTAATAAGGACATCATCAACAGATTCACACTATGTCTACATGAACATCCTCTCTCTCAGCCTCAATTTTAACACCTTCATGTAAACTTGTAGAATACAATAACCCGTCTCAATAGACCACAGCAGATTTGGGTCCTCTAAGTGGAGGAGAAAGAAAAGGTAGAGTCAGAACCACTTTAAATTTTGCCTTTTTAAAGTACTTGCAAGGAGGCAGAAAGGCAGATTTTTATGGATTTTCCTACTTGTTTTGCCTAGGAGAATCCAGCACTACAGACTTCTATTTATCAATTAATCTGGCATATAGCCTCAAAGGAAGAAGGTCGACCTGTATTAAAAATGCAGCCATCAAAAATTCATCAAAGGTTTCAGCATTTTAACTCATGAACCTTTGAACACCTGCATACTTGTCAGATCTCTGGTCATAGTTAACGGTGAAATCTATAGTTACTCCAGTACCTAACTCCTGCTCTGACATGAGCAGAATGAGGAGGATTCCCAGGGAAAAAAGTAAAGATTCTATAAGCACTGCTTGCCCTTCTTTCATTACTTTCAATAAAACAGCCCAATACACACTAGCATCACAAGTTCAAAGTCAATCAAATCAACCTACTGCAAAGAAAAAAAAAATCTTTCAAGAGTATTTTTGCCTCATGATTGTAAATATCGGCTTTCTCATCAGGCAATATAATTGAGAAATGCATAAACAGCTATGATCTAGTAGGATTATACACTACATAGCTCACAAATTGGAGTCTTTTAATGCTCTCCAAGAAAAGGTAATAATTTCAGAAACCTTCCTTTAATGTGTGAAGGAAAGACTAGAATACATGCTGGAAGTTAAAACTGGAACCTTCAAGTTCAAGGTAAGAACTCTGCTGCTTAACTAATGCACTGCTCATAGCTGTCATCATTAATTTATGTTAGCCTCTGTAAACATCAAGAGTATAATAGGCCAATTTCACAACTAAATATAGATGCACATTTTGCCCTTATATAAATGGCAGATTGCTGCTGTAGATCATCGCAGCAGCAACACATCAGTAAAAAGATGCACTGTTTGATGGTCTGATGCTCACACAATATATAAAACCAGTTGTAATGGTTGTTTGGAAGCAAAGTGTAACATAGCAGCAAAATTTCATTTGTTCCACAAACTCAGGATATATTAAGCTTGGCTGACAAAGACTGTTTGATGTGCTAAATCAGTTTGACCTTCATTCTTGCTTTATTTTTCTCATTTAACATGTGAAATGACCATTATTTTTCCCCATATGAGAAAATATCATGAAATTGATGGCTTTAAAAAAAAAAGTGTCAAAAACATCTGCAACTGCTAACATTTGATAAAGTATCAAAATGAAGATGCATCCTGAAAATTTTCAACTAAGATAGATTCTGATTGAATAATCATGACCCATTTTTGACTCGTAGGAAAATAGATCAAAAGAGTAATTAGAGCCATTCAACTGAGTGCCTTCTCTCATCTTCAGAAAATGCCTTGTGTATGTTTGAACTTAATAATTAAATTAATTGGTTTTAGCCAATGAGCGTTTTTATTCTTAACACTTTAAATAAGAGGATTTAATTCCAGAATGAGTCATTAGAATAGTAATAAAGAAAGCTGAGAGGTCTGCACAATCCTTTTCAACCAATGTTCACCTTGATTCAAATAATCCCTGAATGAACCACAGCAAGACCAAACTATTCATTGTATGCTTTTCTGTCTGCCAAAAACCTCATGAATCAAAGTGTTTTGTTCTTCATTTTCCCCCAGAACTTTAAGCTGTACAACTGGCAGTTCTATAATAATGGAAAAACTGTGGCTTTATCAAGTAATTTCTCTCTACCCAATAAAGAACACTTTACCTTGGAGCAACTTGTATATTTCACACCTTAAATTTCTATTTACCAAATCAGCTAATCACTTCACAATTGAACTCTGAACAAAAAAAAAAAAATTATCAATTAAAGTGGTTGAAACTCCTGCAAATTATCATTTAGGAATGAAGTAATTGCTTTCATCAGGGCAGAAAAGCCCGCCAGAACAGAAATGTCACTTTAGATTAGTGTTCTCACTCCTGAAGCTATGGATGACACAGCTGATATAAGACTAAATGCCAAGACCAATCAATTGCTTTTGTGGCTCTGCTCTGAGCTGCTGTAAAAGGGGCCATTTTCTAGGATCTACTCTTCATTATAGTAAATGCTATCTCCTTGGTAACATAATTCCATTTCTCATAAATTCTGTCTGAGAGCATTGTCCTAACAATGGATGTTTGTGGAAAAGAATGCTGTTGGTTTAATGCACAGAATTAAGTGTGAATGGCTGTCAAACTACTATAGTTTACTAGTTCTTAAACATAAATTGAAGTCTTATACATTAAAAAGAATTCTTAGGGAGAAATGAATGACCTGAACAAGGGTAAGATATTGTATTCAAAGGCTCTATGCCACCAGTTTATAATTTTGACTATTCTAGTATTTATCTGTTCTGTACATTCAATCAGTCAGCTCACACCAGAGGTGGGTGAACACTTCACTTACTTTCTCAGCAGTGCAGTCTGCAAATGCGAAACCTCAGAAGCAAATATGGACTCATTAGGCAACTGCATGCCATTTGTGAATAGCCACAACTGTGTTAAAAGAAAAAAAAAAAAAAAGTGTTCTTTGAGCTGAGCCTTTCCTGGAAAGCATCCAGATCTTAATTTGTATTGTTCATCCTCCTGAAGTTACAAGAATCTGGATTGCAGCCTCCAATTAAAAGGAAATTGAAGAAGCTAATATAGTGAGAAAGCAGCAATTCCCTTCACTGTTCTCTTCAGGTCTGAAGTTTAGAAAGAGATTCAGGATCACGGGTCTTTGCCCGACATGGGATAAAGGCTTTCTCATCCTGGTGAGCACACATGTGTAACTTCCATTAACAGTAACAGGAGTCGTGAGCACACATTGAGAGGGAAGTCTACTGCTAAATATTTGAAAGGGTCAGAGCGTCTCGGCTGGAAGGCAGAATGAGAGGGAACAGTGGGCACCCTGTGACAGCAGGACATTTTACTGACCACGCAAAGGGCAATTGCTGGAATTGCTACCACTCCAAGGAGTTACAGTACTGACTTCCATTGTATCAGTAGCAGGAAAGTACACATGGTGTTTCTGCTCTTTGAGATTATTCAGTACCACCAAAGAACAGCATGAACCTTAAGGGAATAATAAAAGCAGATACGTTTGAATGCTTTCTCTACTTTGGCCACAGTCTAAAGGTTTTAAATATCATCTCACTTAATCCATGGTTGTAATAAATGCCATCAAGGGGAAAAGGGTAACAACAAGTACGGAAGACCATCTCTGGACATGTTAGACGCTAAAAAACAGGGTTGCTTTCAGCCCCTCTTTTGGGAGCCCCTGCATGGGTTTTGTACTTCCCCTCAAACTTGCCACATCCTTCACCCTAAAACTAGGAGATTTTTTTTTTTTTAAGATCGATTTATTTTAGAGCTCAAGTGCAAGGTGGGGCAAGGAGGAGGAGACATCGAGGGGGAGAGAGAAGGACAGAAACAGATGCCCCACTGAGCACGGAGCCTGATGCCATGTGGGGCTCCATCCCAGGACCCTGAGATCATGACCGGAGCTGAAATCAAGAGCTGGACACTTCACTGACTGAGCCACCCTGATGCACCTAAAACTAGGAGATTTCTTATCTCAGGGAATAGCTTTGCCCAGTTCTTGAACTTCCCATGTTAAAACAGAACAAGCTTGGGCAAACCAGGATGGCTGGTCACCCCAGAAGGATTACTGCCTCCATCTCACAGATAAGAAGATGAAAGCACAGAGAGGGAAAGTCACTTGGCCAGAACCATGGAGGGCTGTAGCAGGAGTTTGAACCTTGGCAAGATGACTCCCGCGAGACACTTTCACCCCCTCAGTACATTGCCTCTAGAGGAATAAAGTCCTCACGATACCCTCTTTCCTGATCATATTTATAGTACAATTAAGTCACTGACCAAGTTCTCCTTAATTTAGCATCACCTATATAAATTCCATAAGTATTATGAAAACATTCATTTCTTAATGAACCGTCCAACAAAAC
Source organism: Spilogale gracilis (assembly GCA_004023965.1). NCBI lineage: Eukaryota > Metazoa > Chordata > Mammalia > Carnivora > Mephitidae > Spilogale > Spilogale gracilis. The sequence goes on from PITA01004725.1 coordinate 62,925, forward strand.
CCTGTTTTCAGGCTTACAAACATCGCAATCTGAAGTAGATAGATCTGCTGTTAATAGCTCCAAGTCCCACACTAAATTGCTTTGGAATTCAAATTCAAATGACCTTTTGTAGAGGGAAAATTCACTTTTTCCTTTAATTTTCTTTAAGTGTGATTTCAAACACTTTTGAAAGCACAACTGAGTGGAAGAAAGCTTTTGAAAACTTTCAAGCTTGATAGGAGAAACTTGGAAGGAGAAAGCATGCTTTGACAAGTCTGAAGATCTTTAAGTATGAAAAATGGAAGTTATGGCCATGTGAACACCGCCAACAGCACGTGCTTTTACTTGACATCAGTGAACACACCATTATACCACAACTGCCTGCATTCCTTTGTGAAATAGAGATAATTAAGTAAAACGGTCACCCTTCCTTTAAACACTACAATGGAGAAAACGGGTCTTAAGGAGACTACCTATTTCTATTCCCTACCTATCTGCTCAAGACATATTTTTTTTTTTTAAATCTTATTCTTTTTTTTTTTTTTTAAAGATTTTATTTATTTGACAGAGAGAAACACAGCCAGAGAGGGAACACAAGCAGGGGGAGTGAGAGAGGGAGAAGCAGGCTTCCCGCCGAGCAGGGAGCCCGATGTGGGGCTCGATCCCGGGTCTCTAGGATCATGACCTGAGCCGAAGGCAGTCGCCCAACCAACTGAGCCACCCAGGCACCCCTCAAGACATATTTTTATTTAATCTTTCATCAAGATTCCCCAAAGCACAGCATACGGTCGCCTGGGATGTCAGCTGTGACAATTTCTAGAGAACACTTTGGCAAATTATCCAAGGAATTAGAAATTTGTCTTTTTTTTTTTTTTTGACCAAAGCTAAGGATGTGAATACATTGCTAAGAGAATATTCAGTGTCTCTTTGATAAACTTTAGAAACCTATTATGGAATATTCAAGATCTCAAACATGAGTGTTGAAAAAAAATCTTCAATGACTTGGAAAATTTTTCTTCACAATATATCAAGCAATAAAAGGCAGTTTATAAAGCAGCATATGCATAGTGGGATCAAAAAACTGCAGCTATATATCTATACAGGGGGATAGATACAATATATCCAAATCTGGATTAATTCCCATAAACCAACATACGAAGATTGGTTATTTCTACAGGATAGAAATTCTCTGCGGAGGAGGTGGAGAGAACTCTAATTTTTGAAGTATCTTTAATAAGCATGTATTATTTATATAAAAATTCCTTTAAAAAATAACTGATTTTATGGCATCCAAGTTGAACCGCAGATGGAGTCCAAGTTGAACCCAAGTTGATGCTCAAAAGCATTCTTCATTTAATGAAGGTTTACCGGATAGTGCTCCCTGATGCCTGCCTATTACCACTTCTTGCAATAGAAGGGTCTAAATATTTGGAGAAAACGCTCGGCTTGGTCATTCCTCTGTAAGAAAATGCTTAGCTAGAATCGGCAAAGCTGGACAAGGTCTTCATTCCTTCCTAAGTTATCCCCCACTTGTCTTCAACCAAAAGACTAAGTCCATTAGCCACACAGCCCAGGCTCCCCTAACCCCAAAAGCAGTGCTTTACTCACTACACACCATGCCAGCTGCTTGGTTGGAGATACTGTGTGCTACCATGTAGTGACTGGCCCGGTCGGTGATGGCAACTTTTGGTTCTTACCCAGCAAACAACAAACACACAAAATTATGCATGGAACAGGCTTCCTGAAGCACATTCTCTGATCCTAACTCAAATCTAAGGTAGGAAGCTGCCCTGAAGGCTATTTTCAGATCTCCAAGCTCCATAACAGTGACCAAACTATTATAACCAAGGACATTAGTTGTTTTTCCATCGACCACTGTACATCACACTTCTAATGGGTTTTAGCCCTTGGTGGTAGGTGGCTCCGTGGTATGGGAGGACATACATGCAGGAGTCAAGATCTTATTATGTGCCAGGAGTTACCTATAATTTAAGGAGTCCTGATACCTCAGTAAGGGGCTTTATGAAGTGGGGCAACATAGGAAATGCCTATTCCCAGGCTTCCATTACTCACTCAGAAACCAAGGCCTCCATAGATTCTACATTCTTTTGTGAAACCTTGATAAATGTTTAGTCCTCTCCTAAAAATCTGACTTGGAGGAACTATACGTCAGTTCTTCTGAGCCCAATCTGATCACATACAGGATGATAAAGATAAGTAACGTACCAAGGTAGGAGAGGTTTAAAATACATAAAATAAGAATAGAGTAATTACACACATTTTCTTCATGAGTTTGCAGGCTGCTGGTAGAAAAACCAAAGGTTCTATCGTGATGTGTGTATGTGAAACTAAAAAGACCCAGCTGTCTCATTAATTGAAAGTCAGCACTGAATTTCCTCATTTTGAACAAACTGTTACCATAACTTTAATAGTAACATGATCCAAACTGTTGCTAGCAAATTCTCAGATGCAGGAAAGCATGGGGCTGGGGGAGGGGTTTGCAAGGTGCTGATATAAAAGAACCTCATTAACTGAAATGGGGTGATGAAAGATTTTCTCATTTGGCCCCTTACATAAATCCTCCATAAATAACTTTAGTATCCAAACTAGAAGCCACCAAAAATGAAAACACACAAAATCTGTGACACATGGCTGAGAACTCCCTCCCTGACCTTCCGGCCTCATATAGTCTTTGACCAGAATGGATATTCCGTCCCCTTTTACTCACATACCAGCACTTTACAGGGGCCTGTTCTTAAATTTACCTTCTATCTTCTCCCTGTATTTCATTTGGTTTTGTATGGGCTGAGATATTCATATTAAGGGGTCTTCCCTCAAGGTCTCCTTTTGAGTTATGAGCCAACAAAAGATCACTTAGTCTTCAGTTTCCCTTCTGAAAACAGCAGTGTTTCCCAACAGCACAGTTACAAAGATAGTGTGAGGATCAATGAGCCACCAAGAGTAATGGGGCTCACTTTTCAAATACATGCATGTGCACACATATGCGTGCGCACGCGCACACACACACACACACACACACACACACTCACATAAACACACCACTATTGTTAGGGGATTAACAATCTCTAGCTATGACTTTTCCAATTACTCATCACTTCCCAAATTCTTGGAGGTGGTATTTGAGTTTTACTAGCTCGATTACTAAATGTGCCGTGTTTATCCTTCAAATTGTTTTCTTTCCCCTCACTTTGCCTCCTCATTTTCTTCTATACAATTTCCATCATTTGACTTAGTCACATCTTATCTAATAAAATTCATGCATCCAGGAAGAGCAGGGTTTTTGTTTCATTTTCTTTTGGTTTTGTAAATTATGAATCTAGTACAAATACATTTACATTATGGGTCACAAACCTAAATACCTGCAGGACCTAACAAAATTATACAAGTTAATAGACAGGACTAGGTATAAGAGAGCAATGCAAACCTGACAATGCCAACTGGACCTCATTGTTGAACAGGTAACAGGAAGTGGTGGGGACTATGGCAAGCTGGAGAACACCTACCCAGCCAACGGGGGCATTCCTTATTCAGGGGAAAACAAACACACACACAAATGAAAAACATTGTTACTTGTTGGGACTATAGACCCAAAGTTGCCAGGTCTTCCTTTTTAACAGTAGTTGGAAATCTAAGTTTTTTGTTTTTGTTTTTTAATGTAAAATCTTCCATTTTGTGAAAATATTAGCATCTCATCTAAAAAATGGAACTCTATGCAGGCTCCTCTGAGTCTCATTTGGCCTGTGGCAATTAGCAACCTGTGGCTTAATGCCATTAATAACCTTTCCTGAGAGTAGGATTTAATTACCGGTACATAAGGTATAGGATATGAAGATGTGTAGCAGTCAGGTGACATTGAAGAAATCAGAAAGAGGCGTAAAATGAGTGGAAGTGAGGAAAGCCTTATTTGGAAGAAACTAATTATTAAATTAATTACTTTTCTGAGTGATCAAATTTCTGCTTTTTCTTTACTCTGTCTTATAAATTTCCTAAAAATAATCGGGAAAAATTAGAGTTAGATATTCTATTCCAGAGGATTTAACCAATTATTAAAAGTAGCTGAGAAAATTAAAGATGCCGATAAGGTCTATGTGTGCCTAAGTCCATTTACAGCATGTAAGCTACAGTTTTAAACATTTAATAACAACTAAAAGTTCAATCAGTTCAGCAGGGTAGCATCCTGTGCAAAAAATATTTTATAAAAATTAAAATAGTCCTTTTCACAATGAGTCATTAGCCTGCAATCCTTGAAAAATTAGTGATTAAATTATGTTAATGATTTCTTAAAAGTACATGCTAAATAAGACTCTGTTGTTATTAACTTGTTGTCAAGACAGTGTCTGTATGTATGTCCTCAGTAAGTATTTGCTGAAGGATGATTATGCTGATGATCTAAATGTCCTTAAAATTCATGATTAAAATTAGTAAACAAAGACATCCAGTCATAGTGCTACTAAAATTAAATTTACCCAGTAAATCAGTCACTGGAATGGTATTCCAGTGAAGAAGGAAGGGAAAGAGGGAAGAAACACAGATATTACCCACTCCCGTCCAAACCTGGATACAGATAAATTCTTCCCCTTCAAACCTATTTAAATCTCAAACAGCCTCCTCCCCTCTCTGTACTCCAGAGAGGAGGCTATAGTGACCACCAAACTGAGTCAAGAAGAAGAAAGAGAAGTCAAGAGCCTGTCTAGCCTCCTTTTTAATCATAGACAGTCTTATTCATAATATCAAATCATTACAAAGCCTTCCCACAAGTCAGGTAGACCTACAATAAGGAATAAGAGAAGCATTTCTAAGGGGAAATCCTAGATCTTCACATAATTATTGTATCCCTTTGCTATGTCTGTGTGTTTATGTGTAATCAGAAATACAAAGAAGTGGACAGAGTCAATGCTCCCAAGAAAACATATAAGAGATCACAGAAAAAAAGGATTTAACCTGGCAAGGTACCTACAAATTAAGATGAGATATTAAATCTTTATAAATTTTAGAATGACTGAGTATGGCAGCCATCTAGAGAGCCCTTCTGAAATTCAACAAAGTTCTGGAACCACTGTTTTCCTACAGTTAAATCTCCTCTGCTTCTGGATATGGGTTTTCACGTTTTGAGGGGTTTTTTTTTTTACTTATTTTAAAAGTGTGTTTACATGTTTATACATCTGCTTTGCTTACTGGGACAGCTGTGGCCCTCTCCCTTCCTTCCGGCTACATGATCCTTGTCTCTGGCAGTGTCCTTTTCCCTCTGGGATAAAGGTTGACAGCTCAGGTGGAAGGGACAGCCATCCTTTCTATATGTAGAGTCTGCTGCTTTATGAAATTGATCAGAATGGCACATTCTGGTCAATTTCACTCACAGCAGGTGGAAGCAAGAGAACATTCCTATGTAAAAGTCAGGCACTGCTTTTCTTCTGCAGTTTCCAGAACTGATTGTCCAGTCAATCTCCACAGATAAAGCAAACACACACACACAGAGTCAGCTAACGTGCATCCCAGGGCAGACATGCTACAATTTGTGCACAACCCCCTCTTTGCCCCTTGCATATGCAATACATTAAGAAATGGTATATGCTTGACTGTAGGCTATAATTTTATTGATAGACTCTGATGACATTATAAAATCCATAAGGGCAAAGAGCAAGTGATTTGCTTGTATCACTAGAAATCGAATACAAAATTACAGCTTTCATTTAGAGGCCTTTTTGGAACTTTTTTTTTTTTAAATCAGTCACGATGCATGGTTATCAATACCTGAATTTGGACCATGATGACAAGACAGGGGGGACATCAAGCCAAAGCCTACAGAGAAAATAACCCCAAACTCTTCAAGCTCATAAGGACTACTCCTGATTGTACAAAATTCTATACAAATTGTGAGAAAGATGGCAAGCAGAAGATGAGAGCAAATTTGACTCATTCCATCAAGATTTCTCCAAGTATTCATTTACATGCTACTATGTGCTAAATGTAGATTTAGAACTTTACACATAAAACCAACTTTAGGTCTTGTATAGCGTACCTTACAAACAAACTCACATAAACTCCTTGACAATTTGTGTATAAAAAGCAGGAGTAAGGAAAAGAATGCCTCTTTACTCCATATCAATGCATTCCATTTTCCGGTAAGCTCAACACGGTCCTCATGTGGACATCATAAACTTGGGTGAGGGGCTTTCTGGAGATCCACCCATCTACGCACTTTCAAAGCACCAACTTAACAGACCCTTAAGTTTGATAGAGGTCATATGGAAATGTCTGTGCCAAGGTACTCCTGCTATTCCCAAGAAAGAGGAAGTTCTGGCTGAGAAATCAAGTTTTCTTCCTTTCTGTGTTCAGAGTAACTTGCATTCCTAGGCGGAAGGAGGCTAACTGAGCCATCCAAGACAGGTTGATCCTAGCAGTTAGTTCATGCTGGCCATGGGAGGTCCTGGATAGAACCAGCATGTTTATAAAAGTGACTTGTAAGCAGTTCTAGACTAAAGCAATTGAAAGACAGATCATCTGGAAAATAAGTGGAGTTAATTGGGTAGGTACAGGTGGTTCACATAAGGAAGCTGTTCAATATAAGGAAAAATAGGAGAAAATCACAGCTATTCATTACAATCAGAAACTGATCTGTGAGTAGTGAGACCTGGGTTCTGGGTCAACCTCTGCCACTATTAATTGTATGATTTTAGACAAGACATCTAATTTCTCTGGCTCTGTGTTTTGTCACTAGAAAAACAAAGAGCTTGTCCTCCAGTACATCTTTCTCCTTCAAGATCCTGTTTCCCTTATGTGTTTGTCACATAACATTAATGAACTACTGGGGGAGCTGCGTAAAGTGCACTGAAGTTATAGGCCATTTTCCCTACAGTTTTAAAGTGGTATGTGTCCTCCCGCACCCTCCTCCCTCCCCCATTGCTTAGCTGTTAGTATCTAATGCAACCACAGTCTTCAATAAGGGAATATGCAACCTTACTTTCACATAGGATTCAGTGAAACTTCATGGTTATTAAACTCATAGATGATACATGAAAACCGTCATTGCTAAAATTTCTGATTAATAGCAATGAAACTTATCTCCACTTTCCCAAAAAGAAAACCTGGGTCTCCCCAGGACTGACAAAGCTGACCATAAAAGAGTTATCCTTGAGTAATGGGTAATAATGAATATCAGCTGACTAAGTAGAGAAGCACGGGGTTAATGTAAGGGTTATCCTCTGTTTTAAATCTAAATTAATCCCATTTTCCACTGGTGAGTGGGAGAGGTTCCAATGATGGCAAAACTTACATTTGTAAAGTATGCCTGTTTCCCCTCTATGCATAGTATAATGCCCTGGAACATTCCTACAGAATGTTCCATGTCAACCATCTGGATCCAGCCATCAACACAACACATGTTGGTTGCTGTCTACTAGCATCAGGCTAAATGCAAATCAATCAATAATCTCTGTTTTGTGAGCACCAGCATTTCTGGCATTGCACAGACACAAATATAATATTCCTGTCTCCACGGTGAGGGGAGTTAATTGGGCAAGTATTATCAAAATTGGGTAATATTTATACTGTTTTTCAACCTGTTTCCATGGCTGACTGCACAATTCTTCCAAAACAGGTTTAGATCTGCAACTGATCCTAAAGCAACCACGTATCATCTCCAACACCCCTGATCCAAGGGGCAATACCACCACCCATGCCACCATGTGGCTCATGCTTTTTTGACTTGCTCAGAGATGTGTGACTTGTGACTAATCAGACTGCATTATTCTTTCATTGGCACATAAATCTGATTTGTTGTTAATAATACTTACAGTACCTACGAACAACATAGGCAGGTCCCCGTGTGTCATGTCTGAAATTACGTTAAGTACTACGGAAAAAACAGCAAGCCCTGTGAACAACGTGTTAAATAAAGATTAAATCTCCTTTCAACTGAAATGTGTAGAGAATTTTTAGTATGATAAACAATGTTTACATTAATTTCACTTGAACTTTCGCAGGCTGGCGAAGCACATTTGAGTAGCTTATGGTCTCGAGTGGTTAGTGAATAATATTTAGCTCAAAGTTGGAGAAAGCCCCAAGCCATAAGCATTCTGCTTTTGGGGTGAATGAAGGTATAAGCTTAGACAGGCTAGACTAAGCGAAAGAAAGAAGCACCTTTACAAAGAGCTATTATACCTGATAGGCTCCATACAAGACAGTTGAAATGTGAGCTTCAGTATTCAAAATAGAAAGGATACAATCATATGTCTGGTTAACTTACAGGAAATAGTTCCAGAGACAATTTTACACTAACTACAGTGATTTGGGCAATTTTTTAAAATAATACCAGCCAATTTCTCTCCATTATACTCTGCTGGCAGAAAATAAAACATTTTTCTTTGAAATGATTGCCTTTGGTTTTGTTAAATCATGCATTCTGTCAACATGTGGTCACCATTTTTACATGATCTTTCTGCTTCCCTAGAAAAGAATGAATTCACAGTCTGAACCCTGATATAAATATGTAATCTCACAACTGTTAAGGCTTCTTCGATTACTACAAAATGAAGAGATAAGAAATAGATATAGTATCAAAAGAAACGAAACAAAAAAAAAAAAGAGAGATGGTGATGACCAAATAAGTAGAAAGGTCCGATCCTTGCATCTACTCCCCAATGCTAAATGAAGCAAATGCCCATGTGGAACATTTTTCTTCCTGGAACACAAAGAGATTGTGTGAAGTTCATGATTTTAAAACGCTAATTTGAAAACAAATGTGAAAACCCTATTTATGTCAAGAGAGATGTTCTAGCAACTTTGCTATAGCTAGCAAAAGGTTAGGAGAGCAGATGTGGTAATAAAGTCTTAGAAGAAGAAACATCTTGTTATTAAGGACTTTTTGGCTGGAATTAGTAAAGTGCCTGGGCTATAACTGCTTCTACTCACAGATCCTAATTTCCATCATCCAACATTCACATTTAAGGTAAATTATTTTTTCAAAAATTGGAGATATTTGCTTCGTTGCTACCCTTCTGGGTCTTTGTTTATTGATACAGTGAGAACATTATCTTCCTAAGATAATCACTACAATGTTACCTACCCTAGTAGCTGGGATTTTCTAGAGTGTGCATTCATTCAGCATCCTTGATGATATTGTTTATTTGACACAATTGCTTGAATATATACTATATCTCAAAGTTTTTATAATAAAAAAATAAAAATGTTAATTCTAAGAAAAACAGATACTTCAAATGAGTAAAGAATAAAAACTTCCAGATACATAATAAATTAAGTAGAAAATATGAAGGGTCAAAACAAAGTGGTCATATTTATATATGAAAAAGATGGCAAAGGAGAAGACTCTAATAGGAGGAAAGACAGCAGCAACTTGATCAGATTAAAATATGTGTTTTAAGGCTATAAGCATAAGAAACCCTCATCTGGTCCCTTCCCTCTGGACAGTCAACATGTGAAGTTAACATGCAGACCACAGAGGACACACTCGAAAAGAACTTCTCCCACTGAGTAGCAGAAGGGATATAAGTAAGATTTAACTTGAGGTGATGCTCTGCTTGTGATAGAATGGTTTGAGTCTCAGGAGTATGATGACCATGTAGAGGACAGAGACATTAATGTTACTTCTTTGTCCAAGTAAAACTCAGTTACTAGAACCCAGTTGGAACTTCCAACTATTCAGAATGATTTTTGCACTCATGACTTCTTAGGTGGAGAAAACACGGAGAAATCACCAAGAACAACGAATGGTAATGATTTTTTCTTTTTACATTCACTACAAGCTCTCAGATGTTCTGTAAAATGGACAACATTAACCCCCATTTCCAGCACTGTCCGTATCTCCATTCTATAATAACTGACTCGGTTCAGAAAAAAAGAATGAATTTGAGTCCTGGCAAACATGTGAATAATCAAGAAAAGACCTAGTCTCGGGGCACCTGGGTGGCTCAGTTGGTTGGGCAACTGCCTTTGGCTCAGGTCATGATCCCGGAGATCTGGGATCAAGCCCCACATTGGGCTCCCTGCTCGGCGGGAAGCCTGCTTCTTCCTCTCTCACTCCCCCTGCTTGTGTTCCCTCTCTGGCTGTGTTTCTCTCTGTCAAATAAAAAAAAAAAAAAAAAAAAAAAAGACCTAGTCTCTATGAGGATCGCATTTTCATCAATGCATTGGGACATAAGGATTCCTAGAAAGCAGCAGAGAAGACAGAGGGGTCAGTAAACAGTCAGAACCTGAAGCACATGCTTTCTTTTCCCAGGGCCTCAGTTTTTCTCATTTACAAGGTGTCTAACCTCCCCACTCCACCCCCCAAGCTCCAAAATTCTTTGGAATCCAAGGATTTCACCAAGAGGATTACAACAAAAATACTTTGCCTAATTCAGGACCAACTAAAATGTCACCATGTAAGATGTCACCTGTAAGAAGGGCTTCCCAAGGCCATCGTGTAGTTGGAACATTCTCACAAGATCCACCTGCCAGCATCCATTCTGGGGTTAGTGCCCAGGCTGCCCCACCTTTAAATATTTGAACTCGTACCCACGTCTACAGGTTGTCTAGCTCAAGCGAATGCTTCCCCTCATCATTACACTAACTGTGTAAACTGTTTTAAAAATACCTCAATAACTTAAAGAAATTGTAGTACATTCCTTCTATTTCCCACTCGCCAGTGTTAAAAAAAATTAGATAAAAATGGCTAATGATTAAGTTCTTAGTGCTGTGCTAATTAATTGCTTCCTATGGTTGCTCTCACTGAATCCTTAAACAAAAACATGGCTATGAATTTCCAGATGCAGACAGAAGGGTTAAAGGAGTCACATCATTCGTGTCAGGTCTCCCAACCAGTCATTCCCGGGGCCAGGTCAAGCCCAGACCCAACTATCTACAAAGTACTCGTGTTCAACTACCATCCATAGTCAACACCTGGCTGGCGGGCTGACTGGGAAGAGAAGATATAGAAATTCTAATCTTTCTAAATCATAAGTTACAATTAAAAAAAAAATCTATGATGAGTTTACCTCCTCAGCAAATTTACAGAACTTTTTAAAAATCCCAGAATTTGATTCCAGGACCTAGGGCTGCTCTGGTAAATTTGAGAAGTCTTATTTTTGTAAAAATTTATGAGTTCAGTTTACATAAATTTGGAAATAAAATAACATGGTTGCTTTGTATGGCCATCTGCCACTCTCATAAGCATCTCTAGCTACAAAATTGAGAATACTGGTAGTTTTGCTGTGGAGTTAATTGAAGCCTTCCTAAGAATAATTTTAATTCAGTGTTTTAGAGCCAAATTTTGCTTTATGATCCACATTTCACATAGTATTTCTGAAAACCAGAGCAAGCCAAAGGTTTGATTGGCATTCTGAAATCTTTCAGATTAAAACATGATCCAGCTATTTTCTGCTACGTATCTAGTGTTGATCCTAAGACCCATGTAAGTCAAAATGGTTTTCCAAATGCAGTGTAGGCATGACCTATGACGTTGCATAGAGTTTTACCCCCATAAACATTGGGACCATCTTTCTATATTTATTGTTATCCTATCCTGTCACATAATCACAATTATCTATGTTCCTCCCACCTTTAATTACGTAAGTGGCTACATCTCCCTCAACAAATTTATATGGCTCAACATTTGTTTGGCTACAATGTGCAAAAGCACATGATATATAGCTTTAAATTAATATTTCTTCCCAGTATTTTCTTCTGTCCAAGGATATTTTATTATTTCTGCTGATAAATGCCTTTTTTTAAGAAGTGGTTTCTCAGAGAGATCTCATTTTTGGGTTAAAAGCAGCAACTTTCCTCAGATGCAGTACAAAGCATGTATTTGAGAGTTTATCAGTTATTCTTTGTGTGTCTTAATTCAGCCATTGTCTCCAAAAAGAGTCAGTTGCTTTCACAAAATTTCATTTTGACCATTTACAAAATGAAAAGATCAAAAGACTCACCAATATTCTGAATGCATTATGTGAATTATAGAAAGACAACAAAGAATTTGGAGGGAAAAACCCTAAGTATCCATTATTATCATAACAAAAATAGCATTGCTATCTATTAGAAAGAGAGGAGAGGGAAGTGAACAAAAGTAATTATCCAAGCTATAATTTGGCCCTGTCAACAGAGCACCCCTCTTCAGACTAAGAAAAGGCTCTATAATAATGAGCTCTAAAGAAGTGTCTCACAAATGCCAGTTGGGTTGGGGAGGGGGCCACCAGAACAACATCCTACAACTAAGGGCAGGGGCTGCAGCATTCCATGTGCAGGACACACAGAGTCCCCCACATGTGTCTTTGGGGGGGTGCTATTCAGGAAGGCATGTGAACTATGGGTCAGTTACTTGTGCCACGAGCAAAATGAAAGCACTTGCTCTATTTTCTTCACCTTTTCTTCTTACCACTCACTTGTTCATCAAATGGCATCCAATCTGAGAAACAGCCAACCAAAGAATTAAGGATTCAATTCAGACTATTTCGCTTCTACTTTAAAAAACAACTATTTTATGAGGGTTTTTTTTCTTCAAGGTTAAAGGTATAGAGGAATAGAAAGGCAAATGTCAAAGTTCCCCAACTTGTCTTTCCATCCTTACAAGTGATCATTATGAGTTGTTTCTTATGTATTTTTCTAAAAGGGATATATACACTTAAAAGAATATATATGTAAATTTCACCATTAAATCATCTTCCTGATATTGTTCTGAAACTGATATTGTTCTGAAGCTTGCAAATATAGGTCTTGAACTTCAACACACATAAATCTGTTTAAAGTCTACCCTGCATTTCATAGATGTAGTAATTTATCCAGTTGCCTACAGAAGCATATTTAAGTTGTTTCCAATTTTTTGACATTAAAACAATACTGAAATAACCATTTCTGCATATTTTCTTGATGTATTTGTAGAAGTTCATCAGGATAAAAAATATGCACATTAAAAAAAATTAGAGTAGCATGAGCTGTTAGCTCAAAGAAAGCAAATTCCTCATCTCCATTTGTGAGAAGAAAATCTTTTGATTCGGTTATTAGATGATGATAAAAATCCCACTGGCCCATGAATCCACCTGTATATACAGATAACAAAAGAAGTTGTGTTTGTATCATTTTTTGCTTTGTAATGTAACAGAAGTCCACACATTAATTTTAATATTTTTGCAATTACATATAATTGAAGCACTCCTCCAAATATTGAGATCTACATGGTAATTTATAGTAATGTTCCAAAAGTATGACATGTATTTCAAAATGCATAAAAATGACCATATAATACAGGATCCTGTTCTACCCTAGTTACTTTCCTACAAGGTAAGTAATTAACACATAATATAAGTGCAAATATATGTAGAGACTTCTCGCTGGTGACCCAGAGGTACTCATTTGGTTTTTGGCCTACAAGTATCAACCTATGTGCACAATTTTCTGAGGTTAGTAGTTCTGTCAGTAGTCAAAAAAGGCACTGTACTTAGTAAAATATCCTCCCTTTTGTGTAAGGTATTTAAATTCTGAAGCTACACAACAATAATTAATTTCCATTCCACTCAATGCTCCCTCTTGAGCCTTGCTCAGTGTATAGTCTAAGAAACAAAGGCAACTGTGGAACTTTCCGAGCCACCAATCAAGGTGAAGCACATGCTATATCCCCAGATGCTTAGTACACAATACATGATTTTATGAACCTCTCACCTATAGTGTACGAACAAGTCCCTGAAAATTAAAGTGTGAAATTCAAACACCTTTGTCCTTAAAACAAGAACAATCTGCCAAAAACGCTCTCTTCTGTGAACTTTTGGCATCAACAGGGCAGAAAGCAATATCCCTTGTATTCAGCTGCCCAAGACATGAAGCCAGCTCCAAAAGGAGGAAGCCAGGTAAATTGTTTAGGCCTCTGACCTAACATTCTCCTTGGCATAAAGAGATTCACTCTTTAGCCTTCCAATAAATGTAGCCAATTGGAAAGGCCATAAATGCATTATTCCACAATACAGTGAGTAATTCAGATAAACAGCCTCCAATGCTTAAAAACCCATCTTCTTATTCTTTAATTCTTAAGGCCCGCAGACACAGGCTATTTGAGGAACTGTCCCCGTGCAACCCTCTCTGAAAAATTTTTTTGCGAATTCCTACTTAAACACATTAAACCAGAAACAAAAAAGGGGAAATTATCCCCAAATACCTACTCCCCAACTGTCCTTTTCAATTGAGTACCATGACTATTTCCATCATAACTCACAATAAGTCTATAAAGAATAAAGGAATATTTGGTTGACATCCTCCTGAAGACAATTTGGAAATGAGAGTATCTCAGTAGCAAAAAGTTTTATTACATTGTTTAAAAAAAGACCCCAGAGATAAGCATCCTCCAAAACAGTGCCGGGTCCCAAACTGCAAGCATTAGAGCTACGTAAGAGTCCATTAGTCCCATGTATGTACTGAGTATGTTCTTTAAAATAAAACTGTGGTAGGTACTGGAGACACACAGCCGCACATATAGAGAGTTTATAATCTGCTGAGGAGATAAAAGACCATTACACAAATAAATGTTACAACACAAAATGGGGTAAGTACCATAAGAGAGGCACAAACCAATCACTCAAGAAGAACATTTGTGTCATCAAATGATAGAATTCCAATTCTCTTTAATGGTCCTCTCTTTATTCAAGCATTCATTTTTTCATTCCAAAAACACTTATTACCTAGCTCAGTGCTAAGAAAAACAGATACAGTCAGTAGCAGAAAAGAGAGAGGCCCTGCCCTTCTGAAATCTTTCTTTCTGTGGAAGACACAGTTAAAATAATTACACAATAAGAGAAATAATAAACAATAATAATCATAACTGATCTTCACCGACTGCTTACTAAACATCAGTGGGCTAAACGCTTAACATATATCACCTCAAGGACCCCATGGTGACACGATGATGCAGGAAGGCACAGAATTGAAGCCGATATGGTCCTAAGACTGCCTTAGGTTGGAATCCTGGCACCATCCCTTGCTAGTTCTGTAATCCTGTCCAAGTGACCTAAGGCCTCTGTGCCTCAGCTTTTTCATGTGCAACACGAGGTCAAGACCACATTCAAAATTAATGCCAAATTTAAGGTGCCACCCATAATAAGATCTTTTCTAATTTCAGAGATGTTGGGGAATATCTAGTTTAGACTCTACTAAATAACAATGTAAAAGATCATCCATCACAGATGTTTGTTGTGATGATTAAAGAAAATACAGAGAACCCAGTAGAGAAGGTGGCCTGAGTATTTAACAAATACTAGTTATTATTATTTTAAGTATACCTGTTTTGTTTTTTGTTTTCTAAAGGAAACAAGTTTACAACAAACTCCAATGATACCAAAAGAAGTCCAGACCTATGAGAATTTGTATCCTAAAATTAATCTGCAATAGGGTTCCAAAAGTGCCACTCAAGTAGCAATGTCTGAGCTACAAAATTGAAGATGAACCAGATCTAAGGTGCGGAGAATAATGTCCAGTGGGTATGAAAGCCATAGGCAGGAAGAACAAAGCAATACAAAGATAAACAAGAAACCAATATAGCTGGAGGAATGAGCAGACTGGGAGCGAGAGGCAGGAAGTTTGGAGGAGTGGCCACAGAAGGAACCTGCAAGGCCTTCCAGACCATCCTGAGGAAGTGTCACCTTTATCCTAATAGGAGTGAGAAGCCAGGAAGGGTCCCAGGGCTGGATATGCACCACTCAAGACCAGTTCAAGGCCAGTTCAAGGCTACTTGAATAATCTAAAAATGAGAAGATGCTGGCTTGGCAAGAACAAGAGTTCTCAACCTCAACATGACTGCCATGTTGGGCTGGATAATTCTTGGTGGTCATGCTTTTCTGTGCACTGTAAGGATCTTTAGCAGCATCCCAAGTTTCTACCCACTGGACACCAGTAGCCATCCCCAGGATGTAAAACAAAAATGTTTCCAGATATTACCAAATGTCTACCTGGGGAGAAAACCGCTCCTAATAAGAACCAGAAGACCAGAGTGATCTCAAGGGAATTGCAGAGAGGGAGCTAGATTCCACAGACATTAAAAAAAAAAAAAAAACAACATAATTACATTACGGGAGGAAGGAGCTGCCAAAGGCAAGAACACATTCCTGCCTGAGGTTTCTGACTGTGTCACTCAGCGGCTGCAGATACCATGCATGGAGATACAGGAAACGCTACAACCGGATCAGACTTGACCATCAGGGCAGGAGTTCAGCTAGAGACCTGCAGAACTGAAGCTATCGTCATGACACTGCAGTCGTCCCAGGGTCACATAGGCACTTCGATATGCACACTGAAGCTTGGAGAGGAAATGTGGTGAGAGGAGGAAATACTCTGAGAGTTAGAGCATAGAGATCATAATTAAAGATGCAGAGGCAAAAACGTTTCTCATAGAGGTGCCTAGGTGTCTCAGTCAGTTAACGGGCTGCCTTCAGCTCAGGTCATGATCTCAGGGTCCTAGGATGGAGCCCCAGGCTGCCTGCTCAGAGGAGAATCCGCTTCTTCCTCTCCCTGTGCCCCTCCCACCCCACTCCTGCGGGAGCTCTCACTCCACCTCAAATAAATAAATCTTTTTTTAAAAAAAAATGTTTGCATGACAAAAAAAACACTTAAATTCTATTATTTCATTGTGGGAGACCAGATCATCTCGACAGTAAAATCATCAAAACCCTTCAGTGCTCTAAGATAGCGTCTTACAAAATTATTGCAGTATTTTCAGCTTACAAAATTACTGCAGTATTTTCAGTCAAACATCTCCAAGTGCACAGGGACAACCAGAGTGTACTTATACGAGAGAGAGAGAGAGGGGGAGAAAGAGAGAGAGAGAGAGAGAGAAAGCGAAAGCGAAATGTAACTTAAAAGTAAGCATGGTTCACCTCAATCAAGGATGCTTTTTTAGAGGCTTAATTTGCAAAGCAAAGTTAAAATGAAGATCAAGAGTGACTTTTTTTTTTTTGGTCTCTACTTGTCTTTTTACAGAAATCAGTGATCTCCTATCCCAGCATCTTGAATTATATTCTGATTGCAGATACCTTAACTGAGACCCAAGCATTCCTCATCAGAGCTCAGATTCACTTGATTTCTTCCCTAGTGGTGTATGATAAACATAAGAAAGTTCAATTCTTAATCACTTCAGATCTCTAGAATTTCTGAAGACAGAGTCCATGACCTTGGGGGATTGCTTGCTGGAAGGAAAAAGAGAAAAAAAGAAAAGAAAAGAAAAAAAAACCTAGTTCAGTTCTATTATTTAGCTTCCAAGCCTTAACCTTGACTCACAGTGCCCCTCACTGCCAACGGAACCAAAAAGAACATCTGCTGTTCCCCAGTGGCTCTCTTCCAAAGATTTTCCTTGGCCAGCATTATAACACAGTCCAGCGTGACCCTTACATGAGGGCGGGGGGTTGTGCACGCCTGTGATTTCCCAAGACATTCTCCATTCACTCAAAAACACATTTGCTATCTTTTGGGCACTGTTATTTTGCACAAAAATCCTGACCACTTTTTCCTTTATAATATCTTGGGATAGTGCCAGATTAACTCCAAACTGGATACTAATAAGGGGGGAAATGACACCCAGTTGGATCCACTTTGAAAAGCTTTGATTTATTTTCTCATATGGGTAAGTGTACCCTGCAGAAATCAGTACTATTTTGACTTTAAGACCATAGTCATTTTTCAGTATCTGAATATTAACATGGATAACAAAATCACACCTGAGTATCCATGTCAGACCTTCAGTAAAGTCACAAACAACCTGAATCTCAGGGAGAAAATAGCAGCTAACAGTACTAACATGGAATCAGAGAAGATGTGTTTATAAACTCTGCCGAGGGAAATGCTGCTTACATTCTTCTCTGATATTTTACAATGAATGTACTTTTGTTTCCTGTTCTGTGAAATTCAAAGTACTCACAATAAGAATCCTGAAAAGCTAACAGGAAAACCTTGATGGGCTGAAAGTTCTCAATACAACCCTTTTGTGGAAAAGAGTAGATAAGGAAGATCTACTTGGAGAGCATTTCTGTTTTACTGATTCATTCACCCATCCATCCATTCATTCAAATAGTTCTTGAAAACCAACTGTGTAACAGTCACAGAGCATGAAGAATGACTAAGACTGGTTAAAAAAAAAAAAAAAAATTATTGTCCAGTCAAAGGAAAAGGGCAGAAGAGCTGATCATTTAGGTCTCAGGCTGCTTGCTAGCCTTTCCTATTCTCACGTCACAGAGGAACCTCAAACACAAAACTGAGATTTTCATCTTCCCATGCCAGCTGGACTCCCCCCAGTGATGTATATTCTTATTGAATGGCGGCCCCACTGTCCACATCAACACACTGGGCAGCATCCTGTATTTCCCCTTACTCGAACTTCCTCACATATGTAGGCAGTTACAAATTCACCTACCCCTGAGAATTTCTCCAGTCTCTTTCTGCTACCACTATTTCTACTATTTCTGCTACCACCTACTCTAACCTTCATCACCCTCCCTGAACTACGCCCGTAACCTAGCTCCTTTCTCCGTGGCCGCCTTTCATCTGCTTCCTTGCAAGCTTGTCTTGACACTACAGTAGAAGAGATCTTTCATTGGTGTCATCTGCTCACATCTCTCTTCTGCTCAAACTTACATGGTTTCCCACCACCATCAGCACAAGCTCCAAATTCATCAATGTGTTTGAAGGCCTTGTATGAACCGGTTTCTGTTCCTGCCTCTATGCCACACCCTGCGTTTCATTCCAGCATGGGAAGACTGGCCATCTCCTCTATCATTCCGCACCTCAGGGCCTCTCATGTCCGGAGACATCTCCCTTCACCTCATATCCCTTTTTGGGGTAAGACCTACTATACTTCAAGTTGGAAGTTGGAGGAAAGCATCCTTCTAACATGCTGTGGCATCCTTCTCTTCCCAGAGTATCAATCACGCTAGGTTCAAATCGCTGTGTGTTTCTGACCAGAGCATAAGCTTTGAGACAGGGGGTTCAGTTCAGGGTACTGAAGCTGAAGCTACAAAGGAGATAGTGGTCAATTCTCTCTTGCAACAGATCAGGGAAGGTTTCACTGGATAAGTAGTCCTTCAGTCAAGTCTTGAGAAATGAGAGATTTCAGGGATAGTGGTCATAATAAGTTGGACATAATGGAACACAAAGCATCATGAGGAAAGTAAAGCACTTTGGCAACTTATGGAGCACATAAATGTGGGCTGAGGTGGAAGAAGACAAACTAGGAGGCAGAAGAGCTCATCAAGGCTCAGGCCATGGGATTTCTTAGAGCTCACCCAAGGAGTTCAGACTTTATATGCAGACAGTGATACACAAACAAAATGGAGAGATGTGATTCCGGTACACATTAGGAAGATCACTCTGCATTCAATGAAGAGTACGATGACAGGGTTTCCAAAGAAATATAGGGGTTGCAATGATCAGAATACTATGGAGCTTCTGGCCAGGAGATCACGTGGGCCTACACTTGGCAGAAGCAGATGTCCCAGAGAAGAGCAGGTGGACCGAAGCTGGAGTCCAGAGCTTAGATGAGTTGGCACAACAGTAGACAAGAAAATATACCAGGAGTTAATTTCCAAAGTTCCTCCAAAGACGAAGAAATAGAGAGGGGAAAAGGAACCCTCAAGGCAACTTAAATGAAGGTAGAAGGATATTCAAGAAAAAGGTGTCACTAAAGTCAAAGGAAGAGAGATCTTCTGAAAGAAGGGACTTGTCCACAAAATCAAAAGGTAAGGAATACAAGCAACCAGTGGATGTTGACAATTAAGTGGTCTCTGCCAGAAGAATTTCCCTGAAGGTAGAGGATGGGAGAGAGTGGGAACTAAGAGTTAGATTTCTAGAAAAAAGTGGCAATCTTTAGTATGTATTGTTATTTTGAGAAAGTTGGCTATGAAGGAAACAAAAAATTGCTAGAAGAGGCCATGAGATAAAGGGAGGTATGGAGGTTTGGAGCCAGTTTACATGTTGGTGTACAAGTAGAGGAGAAATTCTAAATGTCCACCGGACAGGACCAGATTGCCATGTGAATAATCACAAATCGAGTACGAACAGTTTGAAACTGGGAGTGAAAAAGAAAATAGATCCAAGATGATCACATCTTGATCAAGGGCAAGAGAAATTAAATGATTAGAATAAAATTACACTGGTAATAGACAGTAATTATTCTCCAGGAATACAACTATATGTCTGTGTATCTTACTGCTGCATTTGTTTTATTTGTTACAATCTTTAACTGTGCTTTCTAAGGAAATTCAAATGAAAAAATTTACCTCGAACATAAATTATGGCAGGAGATATTGCTTCATCTCATATAACTGAAGAAACAGCATGAAAAAAACAAAGGCAGCAGAGAGAGAAGTGTTGAAAATTTCAAACTACTCATATATTTGCTACTATGAAAAAACAACCAGGAAAATCTTAAAATGTATTTTTTTAAAACTAAAACTGTAACACCTTCAGTTAGTATAATTTGAAAGCTAAACCTCATACACACAATTGCCATCTTCTGTAAAGAGTCCACGCGCTTTATTCATTCAATCAATGTTTTACTCATCGATCACTTATTGAGTACCCACTGAAGGCTCTGCATACATCCCTGTATGATGTGTGGGAGGTAGGGAGGAAGATTTCAAAAAGAAAGTTCTTGCAGTTAAATAATGTATTATATTAATGGGGGAGCGCACGTGCGCACACACACACACACACACACACACACACACACACACACACACGTGGAAGCCAGAGTAGAATAAGAGAGGAACGGAGACAAGGGAAGAACATTGTGCCTTCCTCTGCACATGTACCAGAAAGATGAGAAGCAATGCCTTCAGATAAAAAAATAATCTCTGGAAGGTCGTTTGTTTGCCATTTATATGCAATTAAACACTGGTTAAGGGCAAGTAAAAGGGGCATATTGGTAAGGAGGAGGCCTATAGACAGACTTGTATGAACCCAGACAAGAGACTTTTCAATTTGGTCATTGACTCACTAATCACATTTTATAGCAGCCATTTAATTTTAATTTTTTCTTCACTGATATTAAATAAAAATCTTAACAAGTTGCCAATTAGGCAACATAAAAGCATTACTGAGCATAACCTCCCAAACTACTCAATGTTTAAAAGATAAAACTGAAATTACATGAACAATTTTCTTCAAGTTTTACTGCAGAACTCTGAAATCACAGCAACATTCTTTTTGAATCAAAGACAGTAAATTACAACATGGGAGGGACTTTTGGCCCCATTATATCATTATGCAAGATTTAGATATTCCCTTTCCCTGTTTTATCCCTGTTCTCCACATCTGAATCTGTACAACTTGATGATCTGACATCACTTCTTCCTTTGAGTGTCTAATGCTTGTCATGGATGATTTTAATGTTCATGTGAGTAACTCTATAAATACTTCCCTCCTCCACCAGCCCTCCCACAAATACATACAACTAGTCATACTTCCACTACATATCTATACATTCATATTAATAACCTTGCCATCTTTGGGTATAGAATTCTAGATTCATTTTACCTAGTTTCCCAACTGTCCAACTGGAAATCACCACTGGCCTCCAATGCTAACTTCCTCATTTATAACAGCATAAGCGTCACGTGAAGCCAGCTCAAAGACTGAGGGGGTGACATCAAATCATCTTTTACTGATGAGTATTCCACTAACTCCTCATGACATTACAGTGTTTGTAAAATATGGGATGCATGTGAAAACCTTCCTATATTTCATCATGGTCCTGATGACCGGGCCACGAACCTGCCCAATTCTGTATCCAAGCACTCTTATTTCCAACCTCAATCTAGCAGAATGACTGAATTCAATAAATCATTTCCCTCACCCCTACCCTATCCTTTACTGAAGGGTTAGAACATGGAAGGTTATTAATTACATGGAGAATATGTCTATTCTCATTAGCTGTACTGATTAACTACAAAGATAAACCACCTTGTTAATGAAGATAACCCAAATCCCAGGTAAAATGGTACCTTGTAGTTTCACTTAGTTACATAATTGACACCTGTCAGTCTTACTCATTCACTCACAATTCAGCCACATTTGAGAGGATTTTTTTTTTTTTTTTAAATCAAGTTACCTTCAGGTGTTTTTTTGTTTTTTGTTTTTTGTTTTTAAAGTGGCCCAAACCATCAATATTCTCTTTCCCCAAATCCTTCCTATCTTGGATTATAAAAAACTAACCTGATGACCATTGCTCTACTTATGTATTTTAATTTTTCTCATTTCTCAAAATCCTCAGGTTTTGATTTTTCTTTAGCTATCATCTTCATTCTGGTCAATGCATAGCCATTCAACATTCTGCCACTTTCTTGACTTTTTTTTTCCTTCCCTTTATTCTGATTTCCAATATTTCTGCTTACTTAAAGGTGCCTATTAAAGTATCCAAGAAACCATGGGAATCGAATCTAAGAAAACATATGCTATACCAATTTTCTCTTCAACTCTCATGTAGCCTCTCAGAAGCACTGTATGTCACACTACCCTGTCCACCGGGGCATCACCGAGACCACTATTGCCCATGTCTCTGGCTTCAGAGGATTCACCTTCCAGCAGAGTTGATGCCAATAGTGCTGTTCCCTGATATCTGAAACTATATTAAACATTGGCCCTTTCTTCATTCTCAATACGTTTCTTTACCATCTTATTGCTTTTCCCATTTTTCTCTTGTCCCTTCTGAGTGATTCATGGTGATTTATTCGAGGTTATCAGCAGCTGGCCACAAACCAAATCCAGCAGGATTTGGAGACCAGGATGGGGTCCCAAGGGGTCAGATCGTAAGTGACCGTATAAGAGTCGCTTATCAGTGTCTCCTGCAAAGCCGCAGTTCTGCTGCCAGAAAAGACAGTTAGTGTGCACTGGGAAAACTGATGCTTCATGCAAATATCCAATATAGCAAACTTTCATAATTGCACAAGAAAAATTTATTCATTGAGATGTTTTGTTTATTAAGACCTGATACCTTCATGTCTCCCGACTGAAGAGAATAAATTTCAAACAAAGCTTCCTTTTCTTCCTTTCCAAAGATACCTTTACCAGTCAGGTAGTATCAGCATTACTGGAGAGCGTGACAGTGAAAAGACACAACTTATTAAAATATTGCCCTATTTCCACACCAGTTTTTAAACAACCCCACCCCTGTGCTCACCTAGGGCAACACCTTCACGGGCCTGTAGGAAGCTGTTCCAGCAATGGCCTACTGTCTGGTGCATCAACGGCTAGACCACACCATTGGTACATCTTGTGACTATGCCTCCTGAAAGGCACTAACCCATTTTGCAATTAAAAAATAATATATTTTTGAAATTCCTATTTCTTCACCTCATATGCCTATTTTCTTCCCAGTATATCTGTTTACTTTGACCTTACCCATGAAAAGGGCATTCCTTCTAGGAAGTTTAATTAACATAAGCTGTTTCCACCAACCAATGCAAATTTAGGTCCCAACTGGCCCCCCTCATGCTTTCTTTTAACATTCAAATTTGTCCCGACATATTTATTACCTGATATCTTGATTTATACACTTGCCTGATTTGTATCTGTTTAGGAAAAAAGGTATCATCCTGAACCTGGATATGATCAGGGTATTACTGACAGAGGCAAAGAGAAGAAAAAGAAGTGTATGATTTTAAGTGAGTCTTTTACGTTAGACCTTAATGTATTCTAAAATGAAAATCGGGGGGCACCTGGGTGGCTCAGTCTGTCAAGCATCCAACTCTTGATTTCAGCTCAGGTCATCATCTCAGGGCTGCAATCTTGGGGTTGTGAGATTGAGCCCCATGTTGGGCTCCATGCTCAGGGGGATGTCTGCTTGAGATTCTGTCTACCTCTGACTCTCCTCCAAAATAAATAAGTAAATCTTTAAAATAAATAAATAAAATGAAAACCAGTTTGGTTTAGATACTTTATCCACAATCGCTATACAAGAGTACCTGCCTCAGCAGACCTCGTTCTCAGCACTTCCAAGCCACTAGAGCTCAGGGCAGTAGGACTTTCTAAAAATGGTGCACTAAGACAATGCTTTCCTGCAGGCTAACTTTGACAATGTTTACTGATTGTCATTTGACTACTACAGGAAGAAAAGAATTATGTCCAATGCCTTACTCTTCAAGTTACAAATATCCCTGCTGAGAGACAGGTACCTTCCATGTGGGAAGGCCCTGCTCTGCAAGCCAAGTATATTATTTCAGAATCCTTACGGGAAGAGGAGGAAAAGGCAGTGAAAAGACCTTGATGTTCAGTGTGTGGCAGATGTCACAGTCCCACTGCCCCATACCCTACTTTCTTCATTGTCAATGGCATGGAAAAACGTGCTCCGTAGCATTTTTCTTTTTCTTTTTCTTTTTTTTAATTTGACAGAGGGAAACATAGCCAGAGAGGAAACACAAGTAGGGGGAGCAAGAGAAGGAGAAGCAGGCTTCCCGCCCAGTGGTAGCCAGAAGGCGGGGCTCAATCCTGGGACTCTGGGATCATGATCTGAGCCGAAGGCAGACACCCAACCACTGAGCCACCCAGGGACCCTGGTCTGTAGCATATTTTTCCTTGAAAATACAATGCATTCAGTTATATAAATGAAGCACCCTTATCCTCCTTAGATTTATTTACCACTTGGCAGGGGTAGCAAAGTTTGTCACAGAACAGAAACTTTCTCAAATTAAGAAGAGCAATCATTAGGAGCACCTGTGAGTTAAGCATCTGCCTTCACTAAGGTCCTGGGTTCTAGGATCAAGTCCCATATCAGGTTCCTTGCTCAGCGGCAAGTCTGCTTCTCCCTCTCTCTCTGCTTCTCACTGCCCCCCCACCTGTACCCCCTGCCCCGGCTCATACACTCTCTTTCAAATAAATAAATAATATCTTTTAAAAAATTAGCAATCGTTAGATGTGAGGTAGACCCTACTGGAACTATATGCAAATAACCTAGATTATTTTACTTTTTTTTTTTTTAATATTAAGCATTTCCTAAGTGCCAGCCATTGAAGAAGGTACCCAGGTTACACTGTTAAACAAAATTCATTCTCTTCCCTGAACAGACCTACAGTCTTAATGAGATGACAAGTAAACGGAAATTTACAAATAATGCCACAAACAAGAACAGGTGCTGTGGAAGGATTTAGGAGTGGCTAACCAAGGCCTGAAAAACCTGGCAAGACTTCTTAATGGAAATATGACCAAAAAAAATTTTAGTATTATCCAGGTAAAAGGGCTGGAGGGGGGGGGTAAGGGAGGAGGGACGTGAACTCATGATTTACTTTACAATATTTTAAAACATTAAAAATAAAACTTATTTGTGAAAACTAGTATCAACCTCGGGATTCAAGACAGAGGTATATGCAGCTATTTCTGATGCTGAGCAAAAAAATAGAATGCCATTTTAAAAATCACATTCAAATATACCCCAGGGCTAACATCTTCCTGGGATTCATATGCAATTATTTATTTGTTGCTTGGCAGATTATCTTATCACTAGCCAACACACCTGTTATGCCACAACATTTACATAGAAAAATCACGTTGTTTCACTGAGAAATCTTGCGGTCCTCCAAAATGCCTAAATGTTTGGAAATGATGAAGATTGATTCATGTGCCTTTAGATTTATAAAGATTTTGTTCATGCCATTCTTGGATTTCCTATTATTTTTCCTATCAATTTATTCATTTATCTATAGCATTAGAATATAGCGCTCGAATTACTCTGGTCCAAGAATTTCTGTTATATGGTGTTTTTACTATGTTTGGAGAGTCCTGAACTAGGGAAAATAAGGATATGAAAGTAAACCCATCATATGGGTACTCTTTAGTCATAGGCACTATCATTCTTTCTTTGCGATACTGTCAATAGGCTCACATCTCAAGTCAGACCAACAATGTAGCATTAGGAAGCAGGGGTTAAGGACTCCTTATTTTCTTATTCACTAGCTCCAAGTTTCCGTGTCCGTACTTGTAAAATGAGAATACTGATCACTGTTACCTTTTTTTTTTTTTTTAAGATTTTATTTATTTGACAGAAACACAGCCAGAGGGGGAACACAAGCAGGGGGAGTGAGAGAGGGAGAAGCAGGCTTCCCCCCCCCCCCCCCCCCCGAGCAGGGAGCCCAATGTGGGACTCGATCCCGGGTCTCCGGGATCATGACCTGAGCCGAAGGCAGTCACTTAACCAACTGAGCCACCCAGGCGCCCCACACTGTTACCTTTTAAATGAAATAACATTTCAAGTATTTCTATCTGTATAGATGACGTTGTTTTGTATTCCTTATGTGTAAAAGCAGTTATAAAAATTTAAGCAAAAAATTGTATTGATTTATTCAGATAGGTAAGGCTTAGAAGTTCTATTATGTGTTTGACAGAAATGCCTTCTCAAATGAGGCAACCAAGAAAATCCCGAAAGCTAGTCTGGCAATGAATACAATTCATATAGCTGATCCTGAACAAAATGCTAGCAAAACATCCAATAGCATATTAAAATGATTATGTACTATAACCAAGTGTGATTTATCCTAGGAATTAAAGTTACTATGTTTCTAGAGTTCTGAATTATGGTCCAACATAATACAACACATTAAGAGGACAAAGGAGGGGATAAAAGACCCACATAACCTTATCAATTGATGCATGTGACAAAATTTAACACCATTTCATGATAAAAACATCAGAAAATTAGCAATAGGAGAAATCTTCAATATGAAAAAAGGGCATTTACAAAAAACAACAGCTAATATCATACATAATGAGCAAAGACCAAAAGCTTTCCCACCTAAGATCAGGAGTAAGCCAAGGACACCTAATTTCACCACTGTTAAACATGTTTCAAAATTTCATGACAGAGTTATTAAGAAAAATAAAAGGCATCAAATTAAAAAGAAGTAAAACTACCTGTTCACAGGTGACATCCATATATAGAAAACCTCAAGGAATTCACAAGAAAGCTACTAGAGGCCACAGGCTAATTCTGCAAAGTTCGAGGTCACAGGAACAACATAGAAAAATCAGTTGTGTCATCACAGACAGGAATGAACCACTAAAGAAATTAGGAAAGCAGCTCCATGTACAATGCATCTGAAAGAATAAAACACTGGGCACCTGGGTGGTTCAGTCAGTTAAGCGTCTGCCTTGGGCTCTAGTCATGATGTCAGGGTCCTGGGATAGAGGCATTGGGCTCCCTGCTCAGTGGGGAGCCTACTTCTCCCTCTCCCATCCCCTGCTTGTGTTCCCTCTTTTTCTCAAATAAATAAAATCTTTAAAAAAGAAAAAAAATAATAAAACACCAAGTTTAACCAAGGAGCTTAAAGACATAGCATGTTCAGGAATTGGAAAACTTAGTACTGTTAACATGTCAACATTTTGACATCCTTATCAAAATTCCAACAGCTTTTTTTGGACAAATGGAACAGCCAATCGTGAAATTCATATGGAATGGCAAGGAGCCCTGAATGGTCAAAACAGTCTTGAAAAAGAAAAAAAAAAAAAAGTTGAAAGACTCACAGTCCCTGGTTTCAAAACTTAGGACAAAGTGACAGTAATCAAAGCAGTGTGGCACTTGCAAAAGGAGAGACGTGGAGAGCAATGGAACAGGGTACAGAAATAAACCTGTACATCTACGGCCAGACAAGGTGCTAGCTCCATATAATGGGGAATGAATAGTGTCTTCAGCAAATGGTACTAGGGTAACTGGATTTCCACATGCAAAAGAACAGAGGAGGACCACTTCACCACACCATATGCAAAAATAAACGCAAAGGGAATCAACAACATAAATATGGAGCCGAAACAATGAAGCTATCAGAAGAAAACATAGGGCAAATTTTTATGACCTTGGATTTGGCATGAGTTCTAAGGACACTAAAATTATGAGCAATAAAAGTAAAAACAGATAAACTGGACTTCAAGTTTCAAGACATCTGTGTGTTACAGGACACGACTATGAAATTTAAAAAGTGACCTACCCAATGGAGGAACATACTTGCAAAAAATTTATCTAATAAGGGTTAATACAGAGAAAACATAAGGCAAACTCAACAGCAAAAGAAAATCCAATTTAAAAATGGGCAAAGGACTTAAAAGACATTTCTATTAAAAAAAAGATATACAAGCAACCAATAAGCCCATGAGAAGTTGCATAAGATCATTTGTCTTAGGGAACTACAAGAGGGAAAAGTTTAAATTTTTAAACCACAATGTGATTTGTATGATGGCTGTAATTAAAAAAAAAAAAAAGAAAAAGAAAGAAATAACAAATGTTGGTAAGGATGTGAAGAAACTGAAGTGTCACACATTTGGAGCTGCTGTGGAAAAGTTGGGCAGTTCCCCAAAACTTAAAATAGAATTACCATATGACCCAGCAATTCCACTCTAAAGTATATACCCAAAGGCATTAAAGGCAGGAACTCAAACAGATACTTGTACACAAACGTTCCCTGCAACGTCATTCACCACAGCCAAAAACTGGAAACAGTCCAAGTATCCATCAATAGATAAATGAAAAAGCAAAATGTAGTCTATGCATATAGTGGAATCTAGCCAGCCATATAAAGCAATGAGGTTCTGGGGCACCCAGGGGGCTCAGTGGTTTAAGTGTCTGACTTTGGCTCAGGTCATCATCCTGGGGGCCTGGGATTGAGCTCCGCATCTGGCTCCCTGCTAAGCAGGGATCCTACTTCTCCCTCTCCCCACTCCCTGGCTCTTGCTCTCTCTCATCTCTCTCTCTCAAATAAATAAATAATACCTTAAAAAAAAATGACGTTTTGATACATGCTACCACGTGGATGTACCTTGAAAACATTATGCTAAGTGAAATAAGCCATACACAAAAGAACAAGTAGGATATGATTCTATTTCACAAAATATATATAATAAATGAATTCATGCAGATAAAAAAATAGCTTAGAGATTACCAAGGGATAAAGAAAGGGGAGAAGTGAGGAGGTGTTTTCCAACAGGTACAGAGTTTCTGTTTGGGCATAAGACAAAGTTTTGAAAATAGTGGACACAACTGTACAGCGTGAATTTAATTAATGCCACTGAGCTATACACTTAAAAATGGTTAAAATTACTGATTTTATATATATTTTACCACAACTTTAGACAAAATTTATATAGCTAAGGGTGGCTCAGTCAGTTAAGCATCTGACCCTTGATTTGAGCTCAGGTCATGATCTCAGAGTCCTGGGATCGATCCCTGCTTTGGGTTCCGTTCTCAGTGGGGAGGCTGCTTGAGGATTCTCTCCCTCTCCCTTTGCCCCTCCCCCACATTCATGCATGTTCACTCACCTGCATGCTCTTCATCTAAATAAATCAATAAATCTTTTAAAAAATGTTATGCAGCTAAAAATATGGTTTTGTTGTTATTTGGCATAATTTGCTCTGCAGGTACCATTTGTCTTACCAACAGTATATAAATCACAACTATGTTGGTAAGTTTCTGTCTAGATAGATAATGTTAAGGCCTATATTCTAAAAATAGAACAGATATTAAAATTAAATCAACAAATGAGCAAATTCATGAATACATGATGGCAATAATTTTTTAAGTGCTGTATCCAGGTAATTCATCTTTGATTTATTGTTATAAAATCATATTCCATTATTCCGGATTCAGCATTAACAAAAAAACTTGTTTTTTATTTTAGAGACTGAATAGATCAAAGATATTAACACTTCACAAATACTAGGATACTTTAACATATTTTGTTGCTGATTATTTTTTTTTTAGTAATACTCTGTTGAATGGGATGCTATCCTTGGGATGTTGTAGTAAAATCTCAATAAGCCCAAGGCAATACCTTATGAATTAAATTCACTTTTTTTCTCAACTTCTCAATAAAAATGAATACACTAGCATATATTGCTACTTATTAAACACAAAACACCTTCTTAGAGAAGCAGATTTATCACTATGCCAAAAAGTTAATTGCTTGTTACATTCTGTTAAGGAAAAATGTGAATTCTTCCTCTAACCATTTTTAACACTATGAATAAAAAGCATTTAAACATCTCTTCCATTTTATTTTGTTTCCCATCAAAATAAGTAGACATGTTCCTGAGCGGGGGGAAGATCTCTGAATGGTCAAATTTCAGTTTTTAATTTGGTCAGTATACTGTTAAAAAAATTAAGAATAGTTTTCATACACTTTTTTTCCCCAAGATTTTATTTATTTGAGAGAAGGAGAGTGAGAGAGAGAAGGAGAGAACACCTGCGGAGAGAGAGAGGCAGAGAGTGAAGCAGGCTCCCCGCTGAGCATGGAGCCCAACATGGGGCTCGATCCCAAGACCCTGAGATCATGACCTGAGAAGGCAGACACTTAACCGACTGAGCCACCCAGGTGCCCCAAAGTTTTTTAACGACATTATTTTCAAGAATAAACAAAACAGAAACTCCAAACCTCCAAAAATTTAGGCAGCAAATATCGGATAGAAACACTTCAAATTCTAGAAAAGCTTAAGAATTTTTATTAGAAATGTTTTCTTGGCATAATCCTATACAAGCATTTTGCCTTTGCTATCTACATTAAGTCAATCAATATTTATCAAACATATCAGCTCAATTACAGTGTTGTGATTCTTGGATATAAAAATCATTGCATAAATACCAAAAAGAAATTTCACTAATCCTAGGACTCTACCTACACTAAAATATCTACAAAGATAGAATTGTTTTCCTGAATGTTTATTGCGGTGTCCTTTTCCACATCTATCTATGTGAGTCAGATCTGAATGGCCATGGAAAGGACCAACAGCCCCTGTAAGGTTGCTTAATGTTTGTGGCCATGATAGTCAGATGCCCACCTCTCCACCGCCCCCCGATCCCACCCCAGCATCTCTTCTCCGTCGAAGCTCTGACACTCAATCCAATCCTACCACAACTGCTAGCTTCCCATTTTTCCATATGGCTCTGCCAGCTGTCTCTAAGGCCCTCTTCATCTCTACATCACTGGGGACATTCTTCTTTGCTTCTACTCTTTTTCAAAAGCTTTAACATTTCCCTACCTCACTTCTCAAACTTCCATTCACCCTCTGCTTTAACTGTCAAGACCTACTTGACAGACATCAACAGACTCCTGAACCAAGTGAGCAACCAACAAATTGATGGGGATGGTAAGTAGGCATCTCAGGACATCAGCAGGAGAAGATTTAACAAGACCCACACGGAAAGATGAGAGATGACAGACGTGAACATTTATACTTCCATTTGTCTAGCTCCTTGGATACTACGTGGTAGTAAATATTGAATCAATGAATGTGTGCATGAATGATCTACAGTACCATTTTCAAAATCATTCCAGGAATAAGTGACTCAGCACACATGCCTCTTGCTTGAGAGGGAAATAATCACCATAGCCATAACCAGACCAGGATCACCTGTACCATGAGAGGCTGCAGTGCTTAAAGTTACATTTGAATCCTAAGCTAGTATTACTGTAGTTCTGTGATTCTTTTGGTTAGGGGCACTCTGATGCATAATAAATGGGATAAAACATATTGATGGCTAATAGCACCTGTACTTAGAGGGCAAATGAATAGAAACCCACAGAACCTTGGCCAAAATCAGGGCGGAAGTACTCCAGGGATGTTTATAAGAGTGTTAATTAAATTTACTAGTTGTAAACTCTTAAAAAGTACGTAACATAGTATTTCTCTAATAAACCAGGCTGCAAAAAAGATACAAATCACTGAAATCACCCCCGTGTAGGCACCTGTTTAGAATCTTAAACTACTAGAAAGTCCGCCAAATTTTTTTCTGGTCACCAGTATATCCTGCAAGTAATTTCTATAGGTGTTTTCACCCAATAACGTTTTCCAATGTTTGTAATGCTCTGCAATCACTGTGTTTTAACTTAACAAATTTATCAAGAAGAAACATGTCCTGTTAATTATTGTCTTAATATAACCTTATGCACACTTCTGACTATTACTGCTACAGTTTTTGAATGGAAGGTTAAAACACCTGACTTTTATAAATCAAAAAGACAAAAAAGATACAAATTAATCAGAGAATAAAAGCACATTCAAAGTATACAAAGTCAGTGCTTTCCTAGAATTCTTCACGGTAAAACATACACTGTAATTATTTTCCTACATTCAGTATGACACTATTGGGTGCTGAATATTCATTCTTGGAATAAATCTGAATCTGGAACTATTCATCTTTTTTTCAAATAGCTGACATGCTGCATAAACAGAAAGTCTATGAAGTTTTTTAAAAAATATAAACAATATAAACAATACACCATGTGAACTTTGATTTATCATGCAATTTATCTCTTTCTATCTCTCTCTGCTATACATAATTCAGATCCACATAGAACAGTCCCTATACCATTAATATTTTCTGGCTCGTTTTGGCTTTAAGGCTATGATAATTTCCAAATTTTTCAAACGTATGCCATCTATCATTAATATTATAGTGGCATCACTTTTTTAAATTAATATCTGGAAGTTCATAACTTGACACGTAAAACTTGCTAAATGACAATAATAAAATTTAACTTGCTACAGCCTAGTTGTGGAGTACTGTTCAAGAGAGAAAATAAAATGCCACCTAATAATTACCAAATCCAAGATAACTGAAATACTTTCGAATGGCTTTCATACACACATGTAGTTATTAAAAATAGAACAGCTATCAGTTATTAGGCTAATTTCTTTTCCTCAATCTTTTGTCAAGTTTATAGAAAAATCAAAGCAAGCCATTTTGAAAGCATTAAAACTCCTCATATTATTCAGTAAAATATTTTTAAGGAAATATACTTATTCTCTTACTAAAATTACATGATTAATAATTGATTTCCTTAAAAAAAAAAAAAAAAGTAATCACTTTTGACCTAAATTATTACCTAAGGCCTTTTAGGCAAGTAGTCTATGCTAACAAAATTATTTATAGACTTATTTAAGAAGACATTTCTTGAAACAACATGAACTCTACCTAAATCTATTCTGAGTGCAATTTTCAATTTCTGAATGAGACCTTAGAAAATTTTTCCTGGGGGCGCCTGGGTGGCTTCGTTGGTTGGGTGACTACCTTTGGCTCGGGTCATGATCTCAGGGTCCTGGGTTATAGGCCCAAGTCAGGCTCTCTGCTCAGTGGGGAGCCTGCTTCCTCCTCTCTCTGCCTGCCTCTGTGCTTACTTGTGATCTCTCTCTGCCAAATAAATAAATAAAATCTTAGAAAGAAATTGTTTTTTGAATTTCTTCAAACATCGTTTTTCACTGTTATACACCACATGTTAGGTCAGACTAAAAATACAAAACTGAAAATCTACCTCCAATTAACTCTCAGTAGGCTAGTAAGCTTTATTTTTATTAATTTATCTCATTATGTTTTTAGTACTATCATCAATGTGCCTTTGCCCACAAAGATTCCACAGAGCATGGCTTTCCAGGATTTGGGGCTGTGAGTGTCCACACAACTGCAAGACATATTAGAAGTTATCACCTTCTAACCAAGACATATTAGAAGTTATCATATTAGAAGTGCCCCCTTTCACTAATATGAAGAATAATCTTCCAAATAGGTGCTTTGATGTCTCCAGAACACTATTTCTAAAGAGTAAGAGAATGAGCCTAAAACTCAGGTCTGACTTCAATTCAGGGCTCCCTTCTCAATGTCAAATTGCTTTCATACAAAGGCTCAGGACCGCTCATTTACATAACACAGATTCAAAACAGCACTCAAAATCCGGCAGCTCTTCTGCATTCATAGCCCACAGACTGTCTTCCTCGCCCACCTCCCCCGTTTTAAATTTCTGTGATTAATCACAGACTAAAATCCTAACAAAAATGAAAGGCATAGGCACGATTTCTTTGAAATGCTGTTTATTTGCCCACTCTTAATTCTAAATGAAACAGTTGCTCATGTCAATGGAAACGTAAGTATTAAAAATAAATGTTGAGATACTCAGCTAGAGATGTGTGAACAAAATGGCTGCACTCAAAAGAGTGTCCTAAAATTTTTTTTAAGTCTATTATTCAGTCATATAGAAAATAGTTAAAATGCAAGTCATCAAATATTTCCATTATGGTTTCTCTTGACACTCCAGCAGAGGGCTACAACACTCCCAAAATGCGTTCATAAAGTTTTAGCTTTCAACTGTAGATTATAAATATTACTATACTTGGCTTTTCTGAAAGCATGGTTTTTAAGGGGAGGAAAAAAAAAACAAAAGGAAAACAGAAACCTATCTTTTAAGAGGGACATCTCAGATTACAATGTGTCTTCACAGAGCACAAGGAGAAGTTAAGCATTTCTCTGAGGAGAACCCATTTCAACTTTTTTTTTTTTTTTTTAGAACTTGGGACTGCCTAAGCGTTAAAGATACCACAGGGAAATCCTGATTGGGAGGGACCAAGAGGAAGAAAAAGGGAGATGGCTGGAAAAGGGTAGTAGTAGGGTGTGGGTATGCAGTGGGGGAGGGGAAGAACAGGACCCAAAGGAGAGACCACAAAGCTGGGTGCAGTCAGAAAGCATCCCCTGGCATGGCTGGTTCCCCCCAGGACACTCTAGACCAACTACCCAGGGAGGAGAGAGAAATAAGCCTCAGGGCAGCTTGAAATCCATTCTGCAGGGTTGCAGGATCTTTAGGTTTAGACTGCCGTTTACTACCTGGGGGTTCATCTTGGAAATGACTTCAAGTAAACTCGTAACCCTTCATAAAAATGAGTACAGTTTCCCCTCTCAGGTGAGGCCGGTGTCTTTGGAAGAATGTGTTTCTCAGAGTCTTGGCTGGGCTGTCGCCCCTGAGCCCACACGCAGTCGGATGCCCGGTTTGTACACAGTAAGCGGTCACTAACATGCACTGAAGAGAGCTACCACTACCCCGGAGTTCCTGACTTCGGAGCTCATCCCAACCTTGACCGACCTCTGGGAATTTTCGAGCAGACAGGTCCCAAATGAACCCTTGAGAAGAAGCTGAGTTTCTGAGCTCAGCCCATCTCATCTCATAGGCTGTGCTGCTTGTAGGTGTGCTTGGCCTGCAGGCCGGCCAGTCAGCAAGAACAGAGAACACCTAAGGGAAAGAGTGCCAAATGGAAAAGCAAGCCACGAAAACTAAGTGAAGTGGTCCTCGACCTCCAGCCCACCTCTGAGAGAGGGACAAGACACTCAGAGGCCCAGAGCGAAGCCTGGTTAGTCAAACAGACCTCACAGGGTGTGGCATCTCACCTGAGCTGCTCCACTTACTTCTAAGCAGGAATTTTCATTGGTGTGCAGAGTCTTCAACTACTCTTATTCAAGAATAACCCTGGGTAAGATGCAGCAGTTAGCTATTCTCTTTTATTACCATGGGGCATGATAGAAGAATTGTGTTTTGCCTAATTCCTCTGCCTTTGTGTCACATTGCTCACAAATATGCTACTAAGAATGAACAAGTTCAGGACCCAAGACCCTAAACTTACACCTAAACACATACATCTCTACTTAAGATTAGTGTTTTATTTTCAAAAAAATAATGGTAAGATATTCAATGATATATTTTATAGCCCAGAGATTTCCGATTTCAACAATACAAATGAATGTCCAACATGCATGTAACAGATGGGTTTTTGTTTTTTTGAGATTTTATTTATTTATTTGAGAGAGTAAGAGAGGGAACTCAAGCAGGAGGAGTGGGAGAGGGAG
Source organism: Spilogale gracilis (assembly GCA_004023965.1). NCBI lineage: Eukaryota > Metazoa > Chordata > Mammalia > Carnivora > Mephitidae > Spilogale > Spilogale gracilis. The sequence goes on from PITA01004725.1 coordinate 98,521, forward strand.
AAGCAGGCTCCCCACTGAGCAGGGAGCCCCATGCAGGGCTCAATCCCAGGACCCAGGGATCATGACCTGAGCCAAAGACAGACATCTAACAACTGAGCCACCAAGGCGCCCCTAACAGATGGATTTTTAAATTTAACTTTATAATGTGCATGTGTGTCTGTGTGTTATACGATCATTCCATTTCCCATTCCTGCTAACTAACTGGTTCTTCACTTTTCTGGAACACTTCGAGAAGGTGCTTTGGGAGCTCCCTCTGCAGAAGGACATTTGAACACTCCCAAAACACACTGTGCCTACAGTTTGAGTTTATATAAACTCTCAAGGCCTGAAGATCATGGCCCCTCTGCCAAAAATGTCTGTGGCACTACCAACCATGTGTTTTGCTTTTTTTTTTCCATACCTAAACAACAGGTTATTGAACTGCTAGGGTTCCACTGCCCATATGGACAGCACACATAGCAAAGGCTCTTTTTCTAAGTTTAAGGAACCATATGAAGCAGTGTTCCCTATATGAAAACAGCGCTTGTGAAACATGCAAAATTAAAATGATTTAAACTATGACAACATCTTGCTTAAAATGCACTAAAAGGAAATCCAGGAGCAGTATAGGAAAGTTTGGTAAGAAGAGAGCAGTGCCTTTAAATCTCCACTAAGTAATATGCTAAGCGAAATGAAGAGCATTTGCTTTAACCTTAGTTAACCTTTTCCTCCAAAGCTCAATTTCCATACTCTTTAAATGTCTTAAAATTAGTGAAATGATTTCATTTATATTTTCTCCACCCTAAATTTCTAAGTGAGGCAGAATCCAATGTGTACCATCTCATCATATTTGCCATTTGACGGAAGCCAGCACCATAATTCTGCATCAGAAGAGAACTGAAATGAAGGCAATATGTCTATCAAAGGGGCCTTATATTAAATGTAAATTTCTTTACTCTTTCAGATAAAAGGGCAAATTATTTCATTCACTTCAATGCAACAAGCATTTATGGAGCCCTGAAAGCCACTGAGCAAGAATATGGAGGGAGAAGAATACAAAGATTCTTGGAGAACGCCTGCCCTCCCTCCGAGAGGCCCCTGTATGGACGGACACAGAGGTGTGTACCCTGAATTCAAGGCGGGGTGGAAGGCAGATTATAACTGTGGGGTGTGCACGGGGAAGAGATACTCCTATCTACTGACAAGTCAGGGCTGTTCTCTACAGGAGGAGGTTCACTTAGTAAACAGGACAGCCACGTAATCTGTAGAACCCTGTGCAAAAGGACGATGTGAGAGGCTCCCTGACTTAACATTAGGAAGAATTTCAGAAGAATGACAGCAGAGGATCATACCACGTGCAGGGTCCTGTGAGAGTCCCAGGTTGTGCAGACAGGCAGCGCTGTAGAATGGGGAGGGGCAGGGGGAGAAGGGCAGGGGGCTGGGGGTAGGGGGGCAGGAAGACTGGACCACAGCAGTCTTGCTGGGGAGGGGGGGCAGCACCATCAGCCACCAACAAACAGATCATGAGCTAAAGAAGACTGGACAATTATTCTCTGAACAAAAATGACTCACTGCTGCCCACTCTCTGGGGATGGGTGAAGCTAGGTGCTTATGGAATACAGACTATATAGAAATCAAATATATCCCGGAATATGGATTCCTTTATCCTCTATAAGGTGAGGCTAAGAGAGTTTGCTACTGAAAGTGTCACTAGGCTTGGCAGTTATTTTGTATTGGAGGGAGGGGTTGGGGAATGAAAAGCATTTTCTCTTTCTTTCAGATTCACCTCCAATTGCAATACAGAACAATTTGAAGGAGTAAGTTTTAAGCCAAATTAAGAAACAGGTATTCCTATTTTCAGCATGGTGCACTATTTCAAACACCCTGCCTTTCTGCCCCCTCTCAACAATAACAGATTGTCACCCAATGCTCTGATAAGGCCTCCAGATTAGAAGCAATTCGACTGACATCGTTTTATTTACACTACACATGCTTTCAGTTTTACAGTTCAGTAGCAAGTAGAGCTGCACAGCTTCTCACATTAGCCCTGGAGCTACTTTAAGCTACAAGCCGCTGCTCTGTAAGCATTGGAATGAATTCTCTGTAGTCCCCATAGAAATCCCATGGAATGCAGTTTCCTGCTGGTTTGTTACACTGCATCAGAATAATGAGAATACGAGGATCGCCTACTAGATTATGCAATGAAACAAAACTCCAGCACCATGGTCCACCCAGAAAGACTTTAACCCTTCTTTTCTGCAATTAAAGCTTCCTATTTACATCCACAGACTGTTTGTGAATAATCCCACCAGGGAGTCAACCCAACAAAAATAAATCACCCAGTGCTTTCCTATAGGCCAAGCCCAATGCTTGGCACCCCGTACAATAAGTATTTGTTGAATAAATGATGAATGCTGGCCCATTTATCCTGACTGATTTTTTCCACCCCAAATCTAACTTCGCCTTCACTAAATTTGCCTCTTAGATCTTTTACGGAACACTTCAATACATTTGTATCCATGAAATCACTGCCTTAAGAATTCTCACAACTCTGTATCAAAAGTTCTATTAAATTCATAATGGGATAACCATGAAAAGGGAAATTATTTTATTAATGCCCTGTCACTAGTACAGAAGGCAATCAGTGCATTGACAGCTAATAAAAGAAAAAAAAAAAAAAAAAGCAAGTGTAACCAGTTTCCCTTGTCTGTTGTACAATAGAGGATGAGCACTAGGGTTTGGGGTGTCAGCACCCCTTTTTACCAGCTCTGGTTATCCAGCAAGTTACCCCACCTCTCTGTACCTCAATTTACTCAACAGTAAAATGGGAATGCAAAGGGAGATTACCTTACATAGGTATTGTGAAGATTAAGGGAAACATAAAAGCATCCAGTGAAGTACCTGGACTGTGGCAACTATTCAATAAATACTAATGACTATTATTACTCCATTCATAGTAACTATGACACCATATCTCTTATTTATCCATTTAAGTAATTTTTCTCAATATTTTAGTTTTTAAAATAAACATGAATTTAAAAAGACAACCGAGAATAATGTTTGTGACTGATAAAAATTTCTTTTTAGACAGAAGATCATTTAAGAAGAGCATACAAGACTGATGACATAAAAAAAACAGTTTTCATCTCAAGTCCCTTGACATTTTTTCCATTCCATCTCCCCAAAAGTGAAACTCAACAAAACTGAAATCTTTATGAAATAGTTTTGCCAATGTAAACAGTTTAACATTTCCTGATAGAATTTAAACAACTATTTTAATATTTTGTCTTATGAGAGGTAGTAGTCATAAGAAAACCACTGGCTCTTCTTATGCAACATACAAGTTTTAAAAAAGCCAATCAGGGAACACATGGACTTTCTCAAGTACTGACTTCAAACCTATCAAACTGTATTATCATTTTGAAATATTTGGCTGTGCAAAAACAGACAAGCTCTTTTTAAAAGAATTGTCATTTCTTCACTCCCCATAACCCTGCCAGCTTCCCGATGCTCCTTTGACAGTATAATCAGTCAATTCAATCAGAGAAATTCTAAAGTACAATGGTAATTCTCTCTCACTTTTTCCTTTACACTGTCAGTTCAAGCCACCTGCTGAAAGCATTGATGTGGAACAGCTCAGTATTAGCTCTGAAATTAGTACCAGTCCCCGGTTAAATACCTGGCACGTTCGGTGTAGGATAGAGACCCTTAATGGCATCTAAGCCCACCAATAAAATCGGTACATAACTTAAGCTAGCCTTTTTCCAAGTCATTCATACTGGCTCATACTGGTATCACAGCACAAGATGGGAAAGAAGCCAGGAAAGGAAAACCGGTTCAAAACCACGCACCACAAATTTGGAAGGGGATACTTCCATATAAATATCATCAAGTATGATGTCACTGGGGTCTACTCTCAACAAACCCCTAAATTAAATATCTAGCCTCTGACATAAAAGGTCTAATATGGTCTCTCTATAAAGGAAGAGTGCATTGAAAATTAAAGATTCTTTTCCCTTAAATTTCAAAGCAGAATCTGCTACTGTGTGCACATTTTTCACATGTACCTTTAAACAGAAAGTAAAGTGCAATTACCTCTGGTATTGTACATGTTCCAGAGCCTTGCCTGGCCTGCCAGGCTCAGCAGGTAGGTCTGTGAGCACTGACTGAGGCCACAAGGATGAAAGGCATTTACTACATCTACTCAGAGGGTCGTCAATGGACAACCTGTACAAGATTTATGCTGTAAATAATAAATGAACTAAACACCTTGAGGTAATTGGCTGTGTGAAGCTTCACAATAGGCCAGATAGCTTGTCTGAACAAAGTAAAATAAGATTAAATAATGAATGAGAAGTGCAGAGAATTTCAAGCCCAAGGAATACTACATGGGCTCTGTGTGTGTGTGTGTGTGTGTGTGTGTGTGTGTGTGTGTGTGTGTGTGTGTGTGTTTTAAAGTGGAAGTAGCTGGTAAGTCAGGTCTTTGTGATTTTAAGAGGTGTCACTGGGACTTCCTCTTTCTCTGTCAACAGAAATTATTCCAGATATAGGTATTTTTCGAGATTTTGAGTGTAGGGCATGGAACAGCCAGTTCTAGCAGTTCAAAGAGGAGCTGGCTGGGTGATGGAAATTTGTCCAAAGTCTACCCAATGCTCAATTCCACTTTCATTTTATAAGCAAAGAACCAACATCCAATGATTTCTGGGTGAATGCTATCAGAGTAAACTTTTGAAAAATAATGTTTCTGACATATGTACAGACTTGACACCATCTGCCACCACAGGGACTAATAAAGAGAGGTTCTGTCAAGTAATTTTCCAAGTCCATTTCAGTGTAGACACTCCTCTTGGGCTTTTTTTTAAAAAAGACAAGCAGTTGTTGATGTTTGCTTGCTAGCTTTAGTAAGAGAAACTGTAGCCTCTGGATGATCAGTTCATAAGCATGAGAAAAGTCTAAAGAAGAAGGAAGGAGGGAAGGGAGGAAGGGAGAAAAGGAGGGAGGGAGGGAGGAATCCATCCATCCAGACACAGATCCAGGCACATATGTTAATGAATGCCAATTACATCATAATTTTGTAATGTGTCATATATACCCTTCTTTATTAAACTTTTTTAAAGAACAAAAGATTAGTCACAGTTAATTCTAAATGTGATAATTGTCTAAGACTATGTAAATAAAGGTGCCCTCATTGGTGAGAGATGCACATTGAAGTGTTTATAATTGTGAAGAAATGGTAACTCAAACTTTCTGGAAAATACCAAAGAAGACAAAAAAAGTACAGGTTAGATAAAATAAGCTTGGAAAAATACGACTTGCTGAATCCAGATGTGGATACATGGAGATCCATTACTCTATACTCTTCTTTGTATGTTTGAAAGTTTATGTAATAAAAGGTTTACTTTTCGAAGAACATAAATATCTAATATTTTTAGACTAATACAAATAAAAGCTGGTGTTTAAAAAAAGGCTCTTTTCGGGCTCTGCAAAGTTCAATCACCAAATATCCAGTAAGGGCCTACTGTGAGGTAGGCAGGGTATCTCATCTCAATCAGTGATAAGGAAACACAGGGTTCTGTGCCCTTCTATGCAGAAAGTTGGCTCACGCAGGCTTCCCCTGCTAACTGAGAGAAGCATTCAGCTCTAGGACCTGGCTCTTCAGCCTCTGGGGCTCAGTTAAACGTTACCTCCTCAGAGCATCTATTCTTAGTCTCTGTACCTTACTCCTTTACCCTGGTCGTCTATCTCAATCCCTGCTGGCTTGCTTCAGAGTACATGTGAACACTTGTTTACTTTCTTTGTCTATTTCCTCATTGCCTGGTTCCATCACTACAGAGCCAACAGGAACCCCATTTTTCCAATTCTCCCCTATATTCCTTGGCTAAAGGGCTAGCAACTACTGATTCCACTCCAATACCTACCTCCCAGTTAAACTGTTATATATCAAAGTACCCAAGGCAAGAGACACATCAGTGTGTTACCAGTAATATCCTCATTCTTAACTTTGATTTTCTTAAGTATCCAGCATTTGCTCTTTAGAGGACAGTGGTAGAGAATTTGATATTCTGGGCATTCCTGGGTTTTAACTTTCATCTACTAGCTGTAAATTTGGATAAGTTACCTAATATCTCTGATCCTTGCTCTCTTCATATATGAAATGGGTAGGATATTATACAACTCAAGATTCTAAGAAGTTAATACATACAAACGAGTGCATGTGCAATTAACATATAATTATATAACATTTGGGATAGTGCTTGGTACACAGTAGGCATTCAATAAATGTACTCCTTACACCCACAGTATTCCCCCGTTACAATACTTTCAGGAAAACTCAAACAGGAAATAGAAATAGTGTACCTGGGGAGATGACTTTAGCCTTTAGATTTGGAAAATACATTTAAATTTTCTTAACATTCCCAAACTTGCTAAGGAAAAGTTGTCACCAATGTCACATGAACATGAAAGGAAATATTTGTTGTCCTTCGTTATCCTTCACTGTTTTTGGAATTATGTGTATTTAACTCAACTTCAGATTTGTCCAAAATATACTCAAGGACATATTCTTTCAATAAGACGTCAACGGAGAGTAGCCAGGAGCATAAGTGTACTGAACATATCAGAGAAACTACAAATGCCTCAAAGGGCACATGCTAGCCAGCCAAAGGCTACACTGTGCAACAGCAAAGAAGACACTAAAAACCATGGGAAGAAAGTACTGTGGGAGGCAGACTTCAAGAAAATTTCCTAAGCTTCTGTGGCTCTTAAAAAAATTAAATTAGGAACACCTGGGTGGCTCAGTTGGTTGAGCAACTGCTTTTGGCTCAGGTCATGATCCTGGAGACCCAGGATCAAGCCCCACATCAGGCTTCCTGCTTAGCAGGAAGCCGGCTTCTCCCTCCCTCAGTCCCTCTGCTTGTGCTCCCTCTCTCGCTGTGTTTCTCTCTATCAAATAAATAAAATCTTTAAAAAAAACATTTAAATTAAAGTAATGCCTAGGTCACGCAGTCAGTTAAGTCTCTGACCCTTGGTTTCTGCTCAGGTCATGATCTCAGTGAGATCGAGCCCTGTGTCGAGCTCCGCACTCAGCAAGGAGTCTGCTTGAGACTCTCCTTCAGCACACACCCTCATGTTCTCTCTCTTTCAAATAAATAAGTAAAACAAGACATAAATACAAAAATCTAAAAAGAATAGTGATAAACTTTAAAAAGAATAGAGTCTATACTTGAAAGATGGATGGAGCCACAGACTTTTCCTTGGCTCACCAATTACTCAAACTATTAACTCAAAGTTTTCATTAAATGTGAAATAATAAAATAGTTACCATATTTTGATTATCTATTTCCTTCTTTAAATAGTTTTAATATCTCAAAACTGGGTTACTGAGCCCAGAAAGATAAATTATATATTCCCATTTTATAGACAGTAACAGTAAGATAAACATACACACAAAAAAATGAAACTGGCCAGATCACACTATCACTAATAAATGGAGAAGCTTGGATTTAAACACAGGTCTTCTTAGATGTAAAAACTATGTTCTCTCATGTTATATAAGGGACTCTTACCAAGCAAAGACTGAAAAAATCAAGTTTTATACTTACTATTCCTTAGGCTTGCCACAGTGTGAGTTCAATTTAATCAACTACAATTCTCTTACAATAAGCACAATACTGCAATAATTTCATTTTTTAAAATCTAACATCATTAAGCTTGTTTTTAATTTATAAATACTTACCTCTTGTACTTAAAATTCCAAGTCAGTATTGTTTTTATCCTATGCTTAAGAAGATTTTTTCTGTGAAAGTTATGGTTAGTAGCCAACTAGTCAAGGAAGGGCTGATATTCATTTACTACCATAGTCATTATATACATAAATTTACATATGTAGGAGCAGTAAAAAAATAGAAGACACTGATTTAAGTTCTGAACAAGAAAAATCTGAAGCCCCAAATTATCAGATGTGCCACAAAATTACTGTTAACTCAATGCAATATTTAGTTCTCACAAAGTGATTTTGGTGCCTGCATCAAAAAATGGATTGAAAATGTTGACTTAGGTAGAAGGTCTATATGTTAAATAAGAATATGAGGAATTCTGGTAATTTCCTTAAAGAATCTATCAAAAATTTAGCCATGAACCCCTTTATTATCTACAATAATCAAATTTATCCCATTAATTAATATTACCAATAGTTTTTGCTAATAGACTAAGAATAGAGTCCTCTTAAAGGTATGCCTATCATACGGCCTTTGCACTAGGGCTTTCATCTTCCAGAATTGCTCTTTCACTGACCTATTACCTAACGTTTTCATAATTCAGGTTTCACCTCAGATTTCTTATCTTCAGGTCTCCTGTGAACACCCTATCTCAGTGCTCCCCTCAATATCAGAGATCATTCAGCAATACTGCTTACTTGTTTTGTTTTTTAACTTGTATCACCTGAAATTCTCGGGTTTTATACTTCTTTACATATTCCTTGTCTGCCCTGCTCCTTCAACAGGAATGTCCATTGGAGCAGGGACCTCATCTCTCCTGGTCAGGTTCTTGGTCTCTCTCTCCCCAGAACAAATACAGTGGGTCTTCAACAAATCTACGTATCTAAGCCAGTGGTCCTCAACTTCAACATGCATCAAAAATCATCCAGAGGACTTGTTAAAAGACAAGTTTCTCCATCCCACCCAAGTTTATGATCTAGTAGTTCTGAGGTTGGGCCTGAGAATTCAATTTTCTAACATGCTCCTAAGTAATGACCAACCACAATCCGCACGCAGCATAACCCACTGATGCTTCAACATTTTAATGATTTGGAAAGCTGTGCTTTAGCCTCATTAAGCAACAGACTTTTCTAGAGGTAAATGTCAGTGTGAATGAACTTTTTAAAGAATTTTCATGGGTTACTGGATGGCTCAGTTGTTAAGCGTCTGTCTTAAGCTGAGGTAATGATCCCGGAGTCCCAGGATCGAGCCCCGCATCGGGCTCCCTGCTTAGCGGGAAATCTGCTTCTCTCTCTCTCTCTCACTCCCCCTGCTTGTGTTCCCTCTCTAGCTGTGTTTCTGTCAAATAAATAAATAAGATCTTTTAAGAAAATTATTTTCAGAACACTTCCAAGTATAATCTTTAAGTCCCTCTTTTAGTTTATACCTGCAAACAACATTTCTTTTCTTTTTAAGAACTAACATTTAGTGAAAACAGGCTCTCAATTTGAAGACTATTCTAGGGGATTTTATGTATTACTTTCATGTCACGGTTTCCAAAACTCTAGAAAGGGCTAGGCATACCCCCCATTTTACAGATGAGACTACTAAAGCACAGGGATACCAGGTAACTTGCCAAGATCATTTGTAAATTCCTGGGAAGAAATTTAAACCCAGACAAACCACCTCCATTTCCCAGTTTCCCAAATATGAGGATGCACAGTCTTAGGGCACAATTTCCACAAATAAATTTGGGAAAGTTAATATGAAATATGGTCATATTTCTTGATTCCCAGATGAGCTGAACAGCAGGTTTTACAAGCTATGATTTTTCTCTCTTGCCCACCATAAGAATAGGCGATAAGTGATGAATTCTGTATTTATACTACTAAAGAGAAACACAGGATCACGATAACTTAACGCTAGACAAATACAGGATATGTGTATGATGATGTATTGGCTAACCCTGCCTGTGAACGCTCCTGCAATGCAAGAATTTCTTTATCCAAGGACAAGTTCTTTCACCTTCCCATCTGTCCTGTGAATTTTTAAATGTCTGAGACAGGTGGCCTGTTGGAAACCTAAAACCCTGTGGGTCTAAGATATGATTAAAATCTGATGTTAGGCTCTCTGATAAAGAAGGTTCCTATGTTTAGGCAGGAATTTGTAAGTAACCTGCAAAATGTGTCAGAGATAACGTGAACCCTACATAACCAAAATCTCTTTCATTCTAGAATAGCATATGCTAGAATAAAATTTTGCTTGCTCAATTTCCCCACAGAAAACTACAGTCATGCCTACATACCACTGCTGTGAAGGAATAAAAAATAATCAACCGAGAGGCGCGTGGATGGCTCAGTCATTAAGCGTCTACCTTCAGCTCAGGTCATGATTCCAGAGACCCAAGATCGAGCTCCACATCCGGCTCCCTGCTCAGTGGGAAGCCTGCTTCTCCCTCTTTCACTCCACCTGCTTATGTTCCCTCTCTAACTGTGTTTCTCTCTGTCAAATAAATAAATAAAATCTTTTAAAAAAATTTTTTGATGGGTCGAGGGTTTTATTTCTTCCTTTCTGAATTTGCTAGTGATTTTATAAACAATGTTGTCTGCTCTTTTTTTTTTTAAGGAGTTCTAGGGCACTAGCACTTTATCAGTTTTCTTCTTGATTCCATCTTTAGTAAATTTAACTACAGTTCTCCAAGCAATATTTATAAATACTGCATTAATGATAGTTAATAAAATCAGTTAATAATACAAGATGAGTTCCATAATTGCATATTACAGAGCTCTTTGCAAAATATATTACTCAAAAAAATCTTAACCAGGATTATACTTCATATAAATGTCAAGTGTACTGTGACTTCTCTGAAAACTTACATGCACAAGAGAATTAAAAGGCTACTTGCACGAACCCCTCCCCAGTTTATACTTGCTAATGGAAAGCACAATACAACTTTTTAAACACAATCCATTTCTTTCCAAGAAAGGTGGAAGGAATTTAATTGAAATTTATTTAGCAAGAACTTAAAAATCTATTCTGAGTTTAAAGTTTGGCGCAGAATACTAAGCAATGATCACGCAGATAATTAAAATTTTATATGTTAAATGATTTATCGTCTTGTAAATAATTAAGGGAATTTAAAAATCCGAGTAAGGAAATGTTAGAGAGAATATATACTACCAATTTCTTTTCTAGAACAATAATGTATAAGAACATGTTACCCACATTTTGTTACTGGTAATGTCAGCAGTGACTTTAATTTAAGAAGCTTTAGTAAACTTAATGAAATTAACCTAACTTGATTGGCATTCTGATCCAGCAGGTATTAAACACATCAAGGTAAAAACAAGGCCACTGTGACAAATTCAATAGATCAATCTGCAGTGATGCAAAAATCGAATAAATTGAAATTTAACTAAAGAATATTGCATAAATGCCAATCCCCTATGAAATAAAAGGAGTATTCATTTGAGACTATATTACTTACTATAGCTACCATGAAATCTATAATTGTGTTGTTCTTTGATTCTACAGACTTCGACTGATTTCCTTTTAATGTTCCTATTTTTATTATTTTCAGTGCCGAGACTTCATCACCTAGGCCTCGCCCTTGTTCTTTGCTCATTCAGTCATAAATCTTTCCTAAGTAGTGATCTATCCTTGCCAAAGAAACACACCTTTCTGAGGAAGTTTTTAAAGAAGTTTAAATTGATGCATTAAATTACCAGAGGATATCTGAAGACAGAGAAAGAAGTCTCTCTGCGGTAGGAAAAATAGGATAATATTATAGAATTCTAAACAAAGCACTATCATTCACCATTTTGATACCATGGGCTTTCCCCAAAATAGCTATCAATACTTGCAGAGTGCGTGTGCATTTGTCTTCCACAACAGGAGGTCAGGCAAAAAACATCTCCATGGTATCTGCTAGCACACACACCTTTAGATCAGACCCCCTTTGCTCCTATACCTCTGAGGGGTTTGTTGAATTTTGGCAAAAATAAAAAATCTCTCCCATGACTGTGTTTATGTACCAAGAAAGTTGCCTACATCTCTTAAACAACCAGCACACTGTATTATACATAATCTGTCCTCAAAAAAGAAAAAAATAAATAAAAAACATTAAATCATGTGAAATCACGCAGGAGAAAAGCAAAATCCTAGAAGAAGAATGGTAAGGAAGAAGACAAAAAAGGGCCACAAAGAAGGGGTTTGAACCGGCTTTGAAAAATTCTCCCATCAGAGACAAAACTTGAGCCTGGCTACCCCAATTCCGAACAGTGTTCTCATATCAACGGACAATGGCTGAAATTGGGCCCACGGGGAACAGCACTCATCCGAAGGCAAGTTTTAAACCACAGTCAGAACTGCCCCTGCAGGCCAAACCTGGCTCACTACCAGTTTTTGTCTATCTTTGAGCTAAAAATGGTTTTTTACATTGTTAAACAATTTCCAAACAAAATCAAAAGAATATTGTACAGCATGGGAAAGTGACATGAAATCCAAATTGCAGCGTCTTAAATAAAGTTATTTATTGGAACACGGAAAGCTTGATCCGAAAAGACCCATCAATTGCACATATCCAAACTGACTGTCCTAACCTAAAAAGCAAAACTCTAGGTAGAAAACCCTGAGTAGGGGCCTTAAAAAATCTCCTTACAGCAGATCCTAGAATTTTCCACAAATGACAACATCAAAATCAGTTGGAACAAAATACCAAACAAGTCTGTCACCATCTTGCTGTAACTAATTGTCATGAAGCGGAAGCAGAATCACTTTCTGAGGAGAATAGAAATGACTGACGGCATTCTGTTTTAGGTTCGGGGAATTTCTTTTCACCATGTATTACCTCTATGTGGAACCAACATTCTTAGCATCTTGAAAGATGAAGTTTTAGATTCATCAAAGCCTTCAAGATCAGTCAAAATAGCTCCACAAATACAGCAGCCTCGCCATCATAAAGAGGAGTCAGGAAGCCTGTGTCCCTGTGTAAAGGTGGCCTATAAACCAGGACGTGGGAGACATCTGGTCAACGGGCCTCAACTCACAGCTTCTACTCTTAAATGCTCACAGACACTAATCTAGGATATTGACATAGCAAACATTTTGAAAAAGATTATGCACACATTCCTTAGGATCAAAGGTGAGTAAGGGAAAAGTATAGTCAAGAGCATAAAGCAACAGCAAACTCGGAAGGGCCAACTAATCTTAAAGCCGCAGCGGTGCCACGCCATCAGCACAGCTGGCAATGCCGCGAATTGGAGACCTGGCTTTACTTTAGAAATAGCTCTAGCAGCTTACTACCAGGGCTCCGGGAGCTACAGTGGAAATCCCAATTAGGGGGTAGCCGTCGCTAACGGGAAGAGAGGGCCAACTCTGCCAACACTCTTCCATAATGGAATCGCTAAATGAGATTTGTACAACAAAGAACTCTGTGTTAAGGTTGCAGTCTGGACCCACACTGACTGCTGTCATGTGATTCCACACAAAAACTACAGGAAAGATTACTTTTAAACACGTGAACACCAAAGAATAGGGAAAACAGAAGAGGTAGCAGCCTTAAAATTTTTCCAAGTGTTACCATGATGAAATAGCAGTGACTGATTTAGCAGCGCTGAGACCGAAGATTCCAAGGCAGTAGTATGGAAAGCTGAAACATAGCCCAATCTACTATAAAAGCCACAGGTGGTTTAAGATGTAGAGTGCCAGTGACCTATGGAATGACAAGAGAGAACAGTATTGGAAAGAAGAGAGTAGATAAAATAAGGACTGTATGGGAGCTATTTGAGAAGCAATTAGATGCCTGATCTAGCTGCCAAGATCACCTCCATGCAAGTAAGAGTGGGAGGCCCAAAGGTTTATTCTCTGGAGATGGATAAAGCAGAGGACAGCCAGGAGCGGCTGGAGATCTCAGACAGAGAGGTTAAGAGATCGGATCATAGGCCCTCTGAGAACTCCAGTGTTTTCCTCATGGGGCTTCCAGGACGCCTGTAGCCCTCTGGGAAAGAGGCAGGAAGTCCCTTCTTTCAAGAAGTTGATCAGTTCAAGAGAAGAAATTTAAAGAAAACACTAAGGTTCCCTACAGGGTTCCTCTGGACTACTCAGTGATGAAGTTCAAGGTCAACAAGCCTGATTTATGCACTCAAAGTGTCTGATCCATTTAACCAGAAACTGGCAAAGATTCTAAGACAGCTGATAAAGTCCCTAAAATGGAAGACAGATACGAGACAAAACAGACTAAGCTGAAGAAACATTTTAAAAGGCATACTCCAATTATTAATCATCAGAGAGAACAGAAATTTCACCTGGAAACAGTAACAGATTAGAATAAGAAGAATAGTTAGAAAAACAAAAAACAAAAAAAAAAGAGGTCTTAAAAATTGAAACTCTGATAGAAATAAGGAAATTAATAGAAAAGCTAGAGTGAAAACTTGAGGCAATCTCCTAGACAGCAAAGCAAAAGGATAACGTGAAATATGAGAAAACAAGTTGTCTACAAATTCCAACATCCAAATAAGAGTGGTAGTGGTCACAGTGAATAAGGAAATAGACAAGTCAGTTAAGTTTTTCAAGAAATTTTCCAGGACCAAGGGATGTTTCCATATTAAAAGACCACACTGAGAACACAACACACCAAATGAAAGTAGCTTCATATAACATCACACACATCAGTGGGGAATTTCTGAACTTATAGGAAGAAGGTTACATACAATGATCAAAATGCCTCAGTATCTATAACAAAACAAAACCAGAAACTCCATAACGATGGAGAAATAGCTTCAAATTTTCTGAAATCCAAATAGCTCCTCCCTAAAATTCCACACAAAATACCGATCAGGTGAGCAAGCAGAGTCTAAACATTTTTAGACATTCAAGGTTTTTTCAAATTTGCCTTTCATTTGCCCTTTCTCAGCAAACTAGCAGAGGGTATGCTCCATCAAAATAAGAATGACCCAAGAAATGAAAACATATGGGGGAAATACAGGCAAAATCTGGCACTGTATCTGTAGTCATCCTAACAAGGACAGCTGAGTACACTGAAAATCCGTGGAGCCATCACTCCTGCTGGTGAGATATACATTATGGTTCATCATGGAGACAGAGGAGGAGAAACAGTGATGTTCCTCATACAAAAGGCAACACCAAAGCCTGGTAATTCCAGGGAAATTCGCATCTTGGAAGAAAGACTTCCCATCCTTATATCCCAGTATCTTAACCTTGGCACTAATGACAGTCGGAACCAGATTAAGTCATTGTCAGCAGGGGGTGGGAGGGTGGGAGACAGCCTACACAGGATAACCTTTCTGGCAGCATCTCTGGATACTCCCTTCTAGATGTCAGTATCATACCCACACACACACTTCTGAGAACCACTAATATCTACAGATATCCCCCAAGTGTCTTTGGGGGAGCTAAATTTCTCCTAGTTAAGAGCCAGTGCTCTGGAGTGCAACAAATAAGGCAAAAATGTTCCTAGTAAGAAGTATCTGTGTAATATTTATATCCAACACTCGCATAACACCATGCTTATATACGCTCATACAGTCTCTGAAAAATTACAGGAGGGGTGCTGGGGGCAACTGCCTCTCTTAAAGGTTAAGAAGGAGACTAACTTCGTTCCTTCTCATCTTAAAAGCATCGTGTATTGTGAAATGCATTCCCTTTGCAAAGAATATATAAAATTAAACAGCCTTAAAATAGTATTACAAATCAGCATATCCTCACATACAATTATATTTCTAGGAATGTGACCTCCTAAAGTGTGTTCCTATGTATCTATAAAATTATATAGTCAAAATTATTTGTCACACTGACAGTAATAGCAAAAGTAAAGTATCTACGTGTTCAGTTATGGCATGCCATGAAATAAATTAGGTAATACCACAAAATGGAATAGAATGCAGTCATCAAAAGAGCACAAGTTCATTAAATATTAACATGGATTGACTGCCAAAATAAGCCACGGTTTTATTGAAAAGGCAAAGTGTAGTGTCTATATTTTATGCATATACAAACAAATGACTATTTTCCTGAGCCCCTTTCTTTTATATAAATTGGCAGAAGTGGTTGACTCCAAAACACGAACCTAGTGAGCAGTAGGGGGCCAGGGTGGAAGAGACATGATATGCATACCCTATTGTATCTGCTGAACTGTGACCACTTAAATATCCCACTTATTCAGATTAAAATAAAGATTTCTACCATGTGAATTTTTGCACTCCAATAGTTCTCTTGGGTAACTTTCTCAATATATAACCAGCAATCAAGGAGAGCCCTTGTAGCTACTCCACCATCATGTCGAAACTATCCTCTCTACAGGGGTATGCTTCAAGGAAACCTGACAAAGAGGCCCACTATGCCTCTGAGTGACATTTCTACCAAATGGAATGAAACAGTTTTCATTTTTCCTCTGATCCCTCAACAGGGATTCAGGTTCTTGATGATTAAATGCTGAAAAACAATGAAACATAATTAACACACAAAAAATACATTCTTATCAACGAACATCATATTGGAACCAATAAAGAAGGAAAAAGAAAACAGGAAGTTTTGCCCTGCTTGGTAGGAGATAGAGGTTATTTCTGAGAGTGAATTAGTCTCTGGGTCTAAGTGGAGGTCCAGCAATGAAATGAGCTTGGGGAAGAAAGCCAGCGGGCAAGTGGGAAAATGACTTCATAATCCAAAATTCAACTTCTAGCTTAGACTGCTCTTAGGTTAAACTGGAGAAAAGAGCATGAGATCAAAGACAGAGGCAATGAGTTCTGGCTTAGCTGTACTCACAGTGTAATCTTGGGGAAATCATTTAAGCTATTGTCAAGTAGGGATAATTCCTGAATACAGAAATGTGGGGAGGATTAATGAGCAGGAGAACAACAACAAAGAGAGCATTGGAGGATTAGAGCAGAGAAAACATTTTATAATTTTAAATATTGAATTCATTTATTCAAAGGCAATCTTTAAACATGAACACACACAGGAGACTATTTGGAGCAGTTGCATTTTCAAAATAGTAACTAAATGATCAATATTTGATGACGTCGTTGTATAATAAAGATAATTTTAAAGTTAGAAAACCAAAAATAAATAACACAGCTGAGTCTCAATCAATTTATGGCTGCAACATGTACCCAGTGATTTGCATTAAGTCTTTAGGTTTACTCTGATATGTGATGCTGCAGAGCTAAAATAACTGATGAGGGGTGAGGATAGAGGGTAGAGGAAGTACAGTTAAGCCCTTCAAATTCAGCAAGTGCTCTTTTAATTCAATAAAAATTTTTAGAGTGTCCACTAAGTATTAGACACCACAAGATAAAACTTAAGTAAATAAGCCAGTTGTATGCTAGACATGTAGTTTATTTAAAAATTTTTAAAGATTTTATTTATTTGACAGAGAGAAACACCACCAGAGAGGGAACACAAGCAGGGGGAGTGAGAGAGGGAGAAGCAGGCTTCCCACCGAGCAGGCAGCTGGATGCGGGGCTCGATCCCAGGCCTCCGGGATCATGACCTGAGCTGAAGGCAGAAGCTTACCCACTGAGCCACTCAGGTGCCCCTGGACATGTAATTTAAAAGGAAAGACCCGCCCAAGGAAAAGCAGCAACACTCAAGGTAAATTATGATATTAACTACTGAGAGAAACAAGCCATATGTATTCAAAGAGCTAGGGAAATACATTTTATTTACAGTTGTACTATTTGAGAAGGTAGCCAAGACAAGGTATGATTAAGCACGTGTTTGAATGATACACAGGTTTTCAATGTTACTGAAGAAAAACCAGCTTTCTGGCAACACAAGAAATTGTAAATGTATCTATGAATCTTGGTCCACATCACTTACAGGAAGTACAGACAGATTCTAGTACTGCAGAATTCGAAGAAGAGCTGCCAAATATACCAAGTATCCACAGTCATTTAAACCACAGACCCTCTCTTTCCATGTTTTCACATATTCTTATGTTGAGGCATAAAGAAAAGCAGTGTAACTGTTATTTCCTATATGACACAGATGACTCACAGGTAAGATTATCATGACCCATCACCCGCCATTAGTATTCTTACACAATGAGTCCAAATTAATACATCAGTAAACAACAAAGGACTTATTTCTATGGCAACAATGTCCAATAGAAATGCAACACAAGAACATAAGAAATCTTAAAATTTTTAGTAGCCACAATAAAGATTTAAAACAATATCTGAGCTTAATTTTTTTAATGTTTCATTTATTCTAATCTATGTAAAATATTATTTCAATATGAAAACAACATAAAAATAATAGGGAATATTTTATATATATAAATTTTTCAAAACCTTTCAAATCTCAGGGCACCTGGGTGGCTGAGTCATTAAGCGTCTGCCTTCAGCTCACGTATGATCCCCAAGTTCCAGGACTGAGCCCCACATCAGGCTCCCTGCTCAGCGGGAAGCCTGCTTCCCCTCTCTCCCTCCCCCTGCTTATGGACCCTCTCTAGCTGTTTTTCTCTCTGTCAAATAAGTAAATAAAATCTTTTAAAAAAAAAAAACTTTTGAAATCTCATCTGTATTTTATATTTACAACACATCTCGATACTGACTAGCCACATATTAGGAGGTCAATACACCTGTGACTAGTGGCATGTGTGGTTCTAAGGTATTACTGATACCTCAATAATGCTGGCTCACTATAAATGTGTAAATGAAGGAATGGCTGTATGACAAACTGACATAATATTTTTACATACTCATTATTCCTTAGATGAATTCATTTCAAGGCATTTCTAAACAATGAATATGAGACAGCAGATGAAAATGTCCCAGATCACCATCAATAAAAATTATAAATTTTTGATGAAAGTAATCAAAGTTAGAACAAAATTTAAATACTCAGGATGCATTATACTTATTGGTTATTTAGTATTGTAAATAATAATAATATAAATACACTAATTTTATTATATTATAAATATTTATGTATTAATATAATTAATATTGTTTTTATAGTAATATTATTGTAAGTATCTTTCAGAGATGAAAAGTGGCAAGGACAGAAGATTAACAGGAAGTGAACTCTTCCATTGTTTGTTTCACGTTCTATTTGTTTCTTAGGATTTTACTTCTTACTATTTAGTGTAACTCTTCTTATACTGTGACCCAATTTGAATTACAGTTTAATTAGTGTGTGTGTTTGTGTGTGTGTGCATGCACACAAAATCTGATTCTTTAAGCAATTCATATTGGAATTTTGATGTGAAGATTTACTTATTTATATGACAACCACTTTTATTATTGGCTACGTAAATTTCATCTTCCTTTCAATTACTGTCTGACACCTTTTAAATGTCTAAAGTAAGCATTAATTGTATTTTTTAATCCAAACTTCTTGATCTTAAGCTAAACATGAAGAATCATTTTAATTTCTATTTTTTAGCTTATTGACTATTTGTAATTTACTGACGTAATTATAAGTCTGTCATTAACCTTCTTCTTTCCCTTCCAGACAATTTTAGAGTGGCAGGGAATTTAAATTTTCCTCATCCAAATTTCACATTTTTCACTGAGGAAACATGCTGAGTCCTGAAGAAATGACTTCTTAAGACCAACTTATTATTTAATGAAAGAAAAGCCTGAACTCTCACTTAAGTCTACATGAACACGCCTTCTTTACTCACTTCAATAAAGGTATTTGTACATTTAAAGCCACTTATTTTGTATAGAATGTAGAGGGAAGAATGAAGATGAAATCCAATCAATAATTTCCCATTCAATTACTATAAGTATGTTTTTACTTATTGCAAAGACAGACCACCTTTTGGAAAAGAAAAGCGAAAAAAGAAAACCTAACATATAAAAATCTGAACTTAGGGCACCTGGGTGGCTCAGTGGGTCAAAGCCTCTGCCTTTGGCTCAGTTCATGATCTCAGGGTCCTGAGATCGAGCCCCACATTGGGCTCTCTGCTCAGCAGGGAATCTGCTTCCCCCTTTTTCTCTGCCTGCCTCTCTGCCTATTTGTGATCTCTCTTTCTGTCAAAGAGATAAATAAAATCTTAAAAAAAAAAAAAAGGGAAGACACAGAGAAATATAATGATTCTCTTAAAACCATAGAATATCAGGGCGCCTGTGTGGCTCAGTGGGTTAAAGTCTCTGCCTTCAGCTCAGGTCAGGATCTCAGGGTCCTGGGATAGAGGCTTGCATCAGGCTCTCTGCTCCGCAGGGAGCCTGCTTCCTCCTCTCTCTCTCTCTGCCTGCCTCTCTGCCTACTTGAGATTTCTTTCTCTCTGTCAAATAAATAAATAAATAAATAAATAAATAAATAAATAATCTGAACTTACTCCACATATAAATTAGGAAGTGATTATTTACATTGCAAAATATTTCATTTAAAACCAAAAATCAAGTCCCTTGGTAGACGAAATATTTAATCCGATTTACAAAAGGAACAGAGAGGCAAAAAACACTTCAGCTTAAGTATAACTTCTACTTAGAAACCTTCCCTGACTGAAATGGCCCTCGTCTGTGTTCTTCTTCTCTGCCCCCTGCTAAACTTCTCTCCTGTCCACTATTCACTTATGTGTCCCAGTAGTCATAGAATAAATCATTCATTCAACCTTAGTTAAGGGGCATTTAGGGGTCAGGAACCAAGAGAGGCACTGGAGCACGAAGGTGAGTAAGACAAACAAGTTTAGATTCTCTCTCCAGTAGTTGTCTCACTGAACGCTATTACTGCTGGTTTTCTTTTCTACAAATCCTCCTCAATTCTGAGCTCCTTGAGGGCAGAGAGTCTCATTTATAACAGAGTCTCCATGACTGTGTTTGGAGCCTAATTAATAGCACTCAGTAGATGAATACTGAGTTAAAGAGATGACTTCTGAGTGCTAACACATGCCAAGTGATGTTTTAAGTTCATGGAAGTATCCTCAACTCATTCAGTCCTCACAAAACCCCTAGAGATGGGATTTGTACAGAATGTGACACCCGGGCTCAGAAGTTATGTAAAATGGCCAAGCTCACACAACTCCAAAGTGGTAAAATAATAATGCAAACTTATGCTTTCCCCATTTTACAAACTATCAAAATGTGAGGTCTGTGGAATGAGTTTTTGAACCAGTGTTCCATGATTCCTTGTTTGTGTATAATACCCAGTGCTCCATGCACTAGGTACCTTTCGTAATATCTATCACCAGGCTAACCTATCCCCCCATTCCCCTCCCCTCTAAAACCCTCTGTTTCCCACAGTTTGTTTCTTTCATAGTTCATCCCCCACTCTGATTTCCTTCCTTCCTTCTCCCCCTCCTTCTAATGTCCTCCATGTTACTCCTTATGCTCCCCAAGTGAAACCATATGACAATTAACTTTTTCTGCTTGACTCATTTCACTCAGCATAATCTCCTCCTGTCCCATCCATGTTGATGCAAAAGGTGGGTATTCATCCTTTCTGATAGCTGAGCAATATTCCATTGTATATAGGGACCACATCTTCTTTATCCATTCGTCCATTGAAGGGCATCTCTGTTCTTTCCACAGTTTAGCTACTGCGGACTTTGCTGCTATGAACACTGGGGTGTATATGACCCTTCTTTCACTACATCTTATCTTTGGGGTAAAAATCCAGTAGGGCAATTCCTGGGTCATGAGGTAGCTATTTTTACTTTAAAAAAATCAAATCTTTTAAAAATTTAATTTTGCCCAAGAAGTACACTGAAACATGTTTAACATCATTCTTCATTAGAGAAATGCAAATTGAAAGCAAAATGAGATACTACTTCACTCACAAGAAGCTAGATAGAACTTTAAAATATTTAAAAAGGGGAAGGAGAGGGAGGAGAGCAAAG